>PVJH01008783.1:0-83046 GCA_004026705.1 Nesogale talazaci | reverse complement strand
AATAAAGAATTAAATAGCATCAAACTTTATTCTTTTTACTGTATTGTTGTCTACTGGTACAGTTATACTGATTTAGGTTTTCTCAACATTGTATTATAATCCATATGAAGACTATAGTCTTCAAATTTCATTAGAAGGTACTTCAAATCTCTTTTTCAGCCAAAACATATTGTGTCATTTTTGTATTGAAAGTAATTAATGATCCTTCATCCAAAATTAATGTCATCTTCTTCCTCTTCCTATAGTTCACTTTCTCAGATTATTTGCTCAATATTCAGATTGATGAAGAAACTGAAAAATTCTTTATGAATGCCTTTAATCAGAAATTGATCAAACACCCAGTCAAAATGCATTGATAACTATTTGGTGATTGAAATGCAAAAGTTGGACACAAAGAAGGAAGAACAGTCATTAGAAAACATGATCTTGGTGATAGAAATGAAGCTAGAGATCACAGAATAGAAGTTTTGCAAAACCAATGACTTGTTCAAAGCAAGTACCTTTTTCAAGAAAACAAAAAGCAGCTATCCACATGGACTTCTGAAGAGGAAATATACAGAAAACATGTTGCCTACATCTATGGGAAGCCACAATGGAAAAGCTCAATATCAGAAGCAAAGATGAAACCATGGAGTGGGTGAAACCATGGAATCATCAATTATTCATATGAAAGCTAATGATAAGGCTGAAGAACATGAGAATAAGGCCATAAGAGCCAAAATATGACCTTAGTCTATGCCACCTGAATTTCAAGAACATCTCAAAAGCAGATTTTGCTGGATTGAACATGAAGATAAGAAGACCTGAGGAAATGTGGAAGGACATCAAGTCCAACATTCATTCTTTTCCCCTTCAGAGGTCTCTTTATTTCAACCTACAAAGGTACTGTCAGCCCCCTGACGGGTCTGCCAGGGGGCCAGTGTGGGAATACTGGCAGGGAGGCACTTGGTAGCTTTCCTCACGACAGCCATTCCTTTCCTCACAGGGCAGCTCTGGACAACCCTCTTGTTGACAATGTTCCTAGAAATCAAAAGTTCCTTAACATGACAGGAAATAAAGCAAAGATCAAAGTGGATATCAGAAACGAATCTGTAACTTGCTCTTCCACATAGAGTAGCTAAATCAAATGGAAGAAAAGATGAAGTCAAGGGGCTGAATTAAACAAAAAAGAATACTTTATTTTCCCTGATAAAAGAGTTGGGAAATGGGTAAGTCTAGTAAATCAGTGCATCTACAAGAAGGATTAGAGACCTATGTGCTCATTGGTTAGGCAGTGGGATGCTAACTGAAAGGTCAATGGTTTGGATCATCACAAGGATGTATCAGTCTGCATCTGTCAAAATTACAGCAGTGGTTCTAAACCAGTGCTTCATGACCCCCTTGGGGGTCAAATGACCTTTTCACAGGGGTCATCTGATTCATAACAGTAGCAAAATTATAGTTAGCAAGAAAAACAATTTTATGGTTGGGGGTGTCACCAAAATCTCGAGAAACTGTATGAAAGGGTCATGGCATTAGGAAGGTTTAGAATAACTGATTTGCAGACTTAGAAATCCAATGGGACAGTTCTAGTGCAACCCAGGGGTCCTCAAGCTACAGGCCTCGGGCCACATTCGGCCCACTGAGGACATTTATCTGGCCTGCATTCCTGCTTAGTAGCTGACTCATCCCAGGCCCACAGTGAATTTGTTCTTTTCTTTTTTTTTTTTTTTTAACTATAGTCCAACCCTCCAATGATCTGAGGGACAATGTACTGGCCCCATGTTTAAAAAGTTTGAGGATCCCTGGTAACCTATGAGATTTATGAGTTGGGTTTGGCTAAATTCGGGGTTTGTACTAAATGGTATGAGGATGTACATGATACGATTCTTATTCTTACAACTAATGTGCACATTTGAAATCCTTTCCAAGTAAAATGTTCAAAAATTTTTTAAAAAGTCAAAGGGCAGCTTGAAAAGTCTAAGCCAAACATTATAATGAAATGCACAAAGGTCTAGAATTAGAAAACCAAAAGAGAAGAACATTGTCAACATACCTGAAAATAAAGAATTAAAGAAAAAAAAATCAACCTTTGAATTGCAGCCTTGAAAGAGTCTGGGCAAAATGTTCAATGATGTGGGAAGCATCAAGGGAAGATGGAAAGAATACAGTCAGTGTACCAATATGAACAAGTGCACATTTCACCATTTCAGAAGGTAGCAATAACCAAGGAAGAAATTCAAGTGGCACTGCATGCATTAGCCAAAAAGAAGGCTTTAGGAATTGAAACACCAATGAAGATGTTTCAGCAATGAACACTGGAAGCACTCACTTATGCCATGAAATTTGGAAGAGAGCTCCATGACTGGAAGAGATGCATATTTGTGCCCATTCCAAAGCAAAGTGACCCGACAGCCTGCTCAAACTATAGAACAATATGATTACTATGGCACTTAAGTAATTTTTTGCTTAAGATCATCCTGTTATGGTAATTTATTGACAGGGAACTGCCAGAGTTCCAGAAAAAAATCAGAAGAAGATATGAAACACATGCTATCATCGATGATGTCATATGGATCTTGGCTGAAAGCAGAGAATACCAGAAAGGTGTTGACTTCTTTTATTAGCCATGCCTCATTCTTCTCCATATGACCCAGGTTCCATCACCATAACAAACTGTGGGTTTGCTTGAGGAGAATGAAAATTCCACAACACTTGATCATGCTTATGAGGAGCTTTGTTTATGCATCAAGCAGTTGTATGAACAGAACAATGGAGTCCTGTATGGTTAAAAGTCAGTCAAGGTGTGTGTCAGGGTTATAGCTTCTCCATATCTAACTCATATATGTTTAATCTGTATGCTGAGCAAATAATTAGAGAACCTGGATTATATGAAGAAGAATGTGGCATCAGTTTGGAGGAAGACATTCTGTGGGGCAAAGATGACACACATTTTCTTACTGAAAGTGTGGACTCAAAGCCCTTGGTGATGAAGATCAAGGATTACAGCCTTCCATATGGGTTAAAATTCAATGTAAAGAAATCAAAATACTCACACGTGGAACAATAGGTAACATCATGATAAATGGAGAAAAGGATAAAATTGCCAAGCATTTTGTCTTCCTTGTATCCATAATTAGTTCTTATTGAAGCATCCATCAACAGACCAGGGTCACATTGCAGCAGGCCTCTGTGCAAGGCCTCTTTAATGTTTTCAAAACAAGGAGATTATTTTGAGAACTAAGGTGTGCCTGACATAAACCATAAGGTTTTCAGCTGCCTCATATGCATGTAAACTTGGAATTGCATAAGGAAGACCAAAGAAGAATTCCTGCAATTGAAATATGGTGTTAGAAAAATATATAGCATGTTGTCAAGAAAGCCAGTCAAGAAGGACATCATACTTGGAAAAGTACAGGGGAATAGAAAAAGGGGAAGACCTTCAATAAGATGAGTTGACACTGTGCCTGCAATAATAGGCTTAATAAGAAGAAAATTGTGAAGCTGATACAGGAAGTGTTTTGTTCTATTGTGTGTAAGATGGATATACCTCAGCATCAATTCAACAGTACCTACCAAGAACAACACCCTACTCACGGTCATATTTTGACTCTTATAGACTTGTTTTAATTTTCTTAATTTTCAGAAGTTCATGTGTTTGTAAGTATTGTAGAATTCATGTTCTTTAAAAGGTTATCCATAAAAATGTGCTATGTCCAATTTCTTTGCAAGTTCAAAAGCACAAGTAAAGATATTTTCGGTATTCTCTCTTATCAAGAAACATCTATCTGATACCAGCAATGATAACCCCTATTTCACTTCCTCATCTAAATATGGCTTAAATTTCTAGCTGTTTTTCATTGATATGCTGAGGCTAACATCTGAAAATTATCTTTAGCAAAATTACTTTCACTACGTTTAGCCAACATTTCTTAAAATAGGCATGAATAGTGAATATCTTCTAGCCAATTGACCAGGTAGCGGTCCTTCAAATTTTTTGGCACAGAATAATGATTTCATCCAGTACTATATGAATTTTTAAAAGCATTTCTGTTGGTATTCCCTCTATTACAGGAATTGCAATTTTTGTTGTTGTTTGTGCCGTTCCTTCAGTATAGCTTGGGGTTCTTACTGAATACCATTGATCTTAATCATATTTTCCTACTGGATATGCTTAAACATTGACCAATTATTTTTGATACAATGATTCTATATCTTTCTTTCATGTTCTTTTGATGCCTCCTTCATCCCTCAGTATTTTCTTCAAAGAAACTTTCAATAATGCAATTTATGGCTTGAATTTTTTCATCAAATATTTCAGCTCAGAAACTATTCAGCTTATTCTTGTTTTTAGTTTCCGAAATCCAAGTCTTAGAGCACTATATTATAATATAATGGACCATCAAAAAATTCATGGGAAAATGGAATAAAAGAAAAATGGAAATTTTTCATGAACCTTTTTAAACCTCTGAAGCCCTTGGCCACTTGATGTTATCTTCTCAAGCTGTCCTTGGAAATCATCTATTTAGCTCTTACCTTCATCAATTCTTTTCATTGAAGCTACTCTATGTTCAAGAATGAGTTTCATCATCTCTTTTGACATCTTTAATGGGTTTTCTTTTAATAAAAATACTTTTTATTTCAGCATGTATGTTTTATTTTATGTCACCCACAATTCATCTAGTCTTTATTCATTAGTATTCAATGTATCAAATACATAATTGGGATGGATAGTCTCTAAATCCAGTGTGTCACAAATAAGGCCCATTTTTTATTGTGTGTTTATTTTATGTTTCTCCCTCACCAGCAAATTTAAAGAGATCTTCTGCAGAATATTAGCCCAATGCAATACATTGATTGTTTTCTTTACTGGTGTTTCCATGGGCATGACTACGCTGTTGCTTACTTCTCTATTTATTATGATGTCATTTATTGATCCAGCTGTGAGGATTTTGATTTTCTTTCTTTGGGGCATAATCTGTATAAGAATTATAGTCTTTGATCTTCATCATCTAGTACTACATGTCCTTTTCATTTTAGACAATCAAGATGGTGCCATCTACATATCATAAGTTATTAATGAGTGTTCCACAAGTTCTGATGCTCCGTTCTTCATAAAGCTCAGTTTTTTTATTGTTTGTTCATGGTTTAGCCTGAGGAAATATGCTAAAAGAATGAAACCCTAAGTATCACCTTCCCTGATTTTAATTCATGCAATACAATATAGTTTAGTTAAATTTTATTTAATAGGAATATCCTTAATTATATCTAGAGTATTAGTGATAGAAAGATATCCAGGATAATTTTTAAAAGCATATACAATGTATGCCTCATTCTCTTTAAAATGTAGGTGCATTTCAAATTTGAAGTTCACTTTTTCTGCTCCAGAGTTACAAGATTTTTAAAAAGAGGTTTATGACTTTTATCATAGTGTTGGGAATATAATGGAAACATATTACTTTGACATAAAAGAGATAGTAGACATGTGTGAAACACATTTACATCTCTGAAGTTTGCACCTGCTTGCATTGTAAATGGAACTCTGTGATAATCAAAGCCACAACTCCAGTAAAACTTTCTAGGGGCAAATGTTTTGGTGGTAACTATCTAACATTTTTCTCATTATGTTGCCTTATTTAAAGTGAATGTTTTCTCTTCTAAAGTTTCCATTAATGGCTTCCATAAATTTCAACAGCCACAAACTACTACAACTGAGTAAAATGTTCTATTTAATACTAAAATATATTTATGCTAATACCTCATGGCATTAATACAACATTCATATTTTAAGATAAGCTTAACTCTCTAAATCCACTCTGTCTTTGTAATATAACATAATGCAACTTGTAATTTTGATCCTTCCATGACATTTTCTAGGACCCAGGGTGACAGCATAAGTTGGCATCCTGGTAAAAATGTTGTGGAATTTGAAAATCAGCTAAAACATATAAAATAAATTTCATTTTGAATATTTTGCTTCTTTATATTTTAAATGCATATGAAACTGTATTAAATTGCCTAAACTGGTATCTGATATGAAATACTAGACCCAGGTAAACACAATTTAGTCATAAAAATGACTCTTGTTGCCAGCACCCAAATTCAACAAGTTGCTATTGAACCAATGTCAACTCATTGGAAACTAAGGATGTTACAGTCCAACTGCACTATTCAAGGTTTAAAATGACTTCGCTTTGCCAAGGGAGATGGTCAAGCCTCTTTTCTGTGGACAATCTGGGTGACTTTGAAATTCCAACTCTTCATTGAGTCACTGTGAAATTTTAGTTTTGTGCCAGCTTGCTATGGCAATCATTTCTTATGTAGGAATTAACACCAGACTAAATTCAAGGAGTTGGAATCGAAGATGCCCCAGTTGTCCAATTCTTCCAAGATATTATTCTGTTCTCTTGTGCACCCCACCCTCACCCCGACTGTCACTTGGCTATGTTCCCTCGTGCCCCTGAAGTATGACATTTGCTGCAACATCCCACAGATTGTGAGTGCTACTCAGTGCGAAGTCAGGGTTGCGATCCAGAAGGCAAAATTGTCCAAATCTACACGGGGTCTTCTTTTTTAACCAAAGCTCAGTCAGGATAACAGAAGTCTGACTTTCCAGGTGAGGTAATGAATGAGCATGGTAGTGCACTGTGGCACCATTAAATAGCCTAGAAAATAGAGTGTGGCCATTAAGGAATCGGAGAGTGGCTTGGTGCAAGTCTGGTTCTAAAGTAAGAGCGCAAAGATATTGTCACGGAAACAAAGAATGTGCTGTGATTCCCATCCCCTACTCAGGTTGGGTCTTAATCTTATGGTATTCCTATTCATCAGTAGAAAATGCCCTCCACAAGAGATTCTAGCCACAGGCATATAAAGTCCATAATATATCTGTGACAGTCATGTTCTTTGGTGTCAATTTCATGATTGGGAGCATTGGGATAGAGTCTAGCCTGTCAATCTGGAGATAGCCAATAAGGCCTCTGTGTGGGCATGGTTTTCTCTGAGAATTATGGAAATTCTCACGATATTTCCCCCATGGAAGTGAGAGACTTACAGCTGAGTCCTTGGGAGACATTGGAGCTGACAAGACAGAAGTGGAGTACTATAGGAAAAAAATCATAAAGATGGAGAATAGATGTTTGTTTGGCTTCTGCCTCTTGGTAGTATTTCTTCATTGGCTAGCCAGAAGTCACATATGTCCTTACAGTTTATTGAGTTGTTCGTTGGAAACAATATAGGAAGTTGAAGTTTTGATCATTTTGTTTGGATCTTGTCTGCTTATTCCTGTATGAAATGGCAAAAATGGATGTTGTTAATGTATATTTTGAGCTCAGGGGTTAAAAAAAATAGCCATTTTAATGCCTCAGAAACCATGCTGCTTAAAGAAAATGGTTGACAAAGGTCAGAATGGATCTGTTTTAAATGCCTTCAGAGACCTAATTCCATATTTTTGGGTAAATAGAATAGTTTAGATAAGCTAAATAGGATTGAATTTAACTACTTCAAGAATTTAGTTCAGTATCTATGTTGTTTATACTGATTTCTTATATTATTATTGATATAAGAATTATTGATATAAGAATGTAGAGCAATGTTTATTGGGAATTATGTAAATAGAAAACTTGTAAACTAACTTGCTTCAAGCAATTAATTTGATCATTAGATGGATTTAGGCCAGGAGTAGAAAGATGTCTCAGAAGAGATTAGCCCCACCCAGTGTTTGAAGTACTCAGGATATTTACATTCTGAGAGATCTGCTTAAGGGCCAGATTGACTGATCCAAGAACCCTGTTTCCTTGGAAATCTTGAACTGGTGGTTTGTGCCAGCAGTTGGAATCTGGAACCATGAAGAAAACTTCTCTCTGAGATTGAGTGTTCAAGGATGCCCGTGGCAGACTGAAATGCTTGCTAGGTGACCACTTGGATGGAGAAATACAGAAATAACAAGATGGGTTGAGTTTGGCTACTGACACCCATGGACTTGGTTCACAGGAAATAGAGAAGACAAGAGCCAGTTGATGGTCTGAAATTTATAACCTAGCATGGGAAGCCTAGACTTGTTGAGAATTTGTCATGGGGCCATGGTCTAAAGGGAAGGCAGCCAATGGATACCCTGGTAAGGCTAGGTGAGACAGCCCACATTGAGTTGACCAGAACCCAACCAGAGGAAGAGAATCCATTTAAAACTGTGAACTGGTGCATATTGCTGCAGACTTTCTGGATGGCCTGTACCGATTTGACTTTGCTAATGGATGCGCACTTCACAAGGCTCCAACTGGAATGAACATTCTTCAGGTGGAACGATATGATTGTTTCTTCAAAGCACTAGGTTGATGTAAGTGGGCAACATAGAAATTAGATACCCAAAATTGGGGGGATAAAGGCACGAAGTGGTTGGCTTATAAAGTCTCATAGGTGGGGGAATGTATATTCATAGAATTAAAGAATTAACGTGTGGGTGTTACTTAACTGCAATTGTAAGGCATAGGATATTTTTGTTTTAGTCACTTATAGAATGTTATTTTTCAGTGATGGTGGCACATGTTGAATTGTATGCATTTTACTTTTATCCTATTAGGTGCAGATATGATCTTATTATTGTTTGTTTGCAAATTACATATGATTAAAGAGTTCTGTGAAAGTGTCAAATTGACAAGGGGTGGTGTGTGGCAGTACTTTGGTGTCTATTTCATGATTAGGAGTGTAGGGGTGGAGTCTAGCCTGCAATCTGGAGATAGCTAATAAGACCTCTGTGTGGGCATGTTTTTCTCTGAGAATACTAGGAAATCTTGTGATATTTCCCCTGTGGAAGTGAGAGACTGAATCCACATCTGAATCCATAGGAGATATTGCAGCTGACAGTGGTGAAGGGAAATCCTCTCAAAGGGCAGAACTTCACGCATTGCCCCTGGCTGTCCAGTTTGTCTGCAAGGAAAAATGGCCAGATGTGAGACTGTATAATGAGTCATGGAATGTGACTAATGGGTTGACTAGATGGTCAGGAAGTTGGAGGGCACATTATTGGAAGACTGGTGACAGGGAGGTGTGGGGAAGAGGTATGTGAATGGACCTCCCTGAATGGGCCAAGAAAGTAAAGGTAATCATGTTTCTTGTGAAAGCTCACCAAAGGGTTACCTCTGAAGAGGAGGACTTTAACAATGAAGTGGATAAGATGACACACACTGTGGAGACTGACCCTCCTCTTCCCTCTGCCACTCCTGTTATTGCCTACTGGGCACATGAACAAAGAGAACATGGTGTCAGGGATGGGGATTATGCATGAGTGTAGCAACATGGACTTCCACTCACTAAGGCAACAGTCTTGATGTGACTTGGCCACAGTCACTGCTGAGTGACCCATTTGCTAGCAGCAGGAACCATGGTTAAGTCCAAGATAAGTGGGCATTCCTAATGAGAGCATTATAGAACTTCCTTGCAAGAGACTGAACTACCTTGCAAGACGATTAAACCACATTATAGAAAGCAGCACAAAAAACTCATTTTTTTTTCAAAGAAGCAAGGAAAAGTAACATTTTAACCCACTGTAAATCGGCCAGAAGCCAGAACTAACAAATCATCAGAAGAGGCAACCACGAAGTGTGGGAAACCCTGACAAGGACTGGTGGAATGCTGCTTAAGTTTCAATGATGTTAAAGAATCAGCTAAATTTATTATAAAAATGCAAGTTAAACCTCCCCTTTTTAAAGAGCTAGAATCCAGGGCTATCAACTCTTGCTCTCTCCAACTTTATTCATGTAAGTACACTGATGACGGCAATGCTTGCTAAGATTATAATATTAAAATAATATGTGTAAAGAGTATTGTTAGTGTATTTTCCTGATAGTCTTGTTCTCATAGTCTGCTATGTAATGTTAAAAATTATTGAATTGTTTCATGTGTGTTTTCAGTGAATAAACTGAGCATTCAAAAATGTCTAATAGTGTTAAGTAATTATTGATCACAATGCTTGTAGCACATTCCTTGGGGAGATCAACCGGCAACTTGGTGGCAAGTTGATTATATAGGAACATTTCCATCATGAAGGGGGCAGTATTTTGTTCTTACGGAAAGAGACACCTATTCTGGATATTGATTTGCCTTCCCTGCATGCAATGCTTCTGCCCAAATCACCATTCTGGACTTACAGAATGCCACTGGCATGGCATCCCACATTGCATTGAACTCATTTTGTTCTGCATCATCCTGAAGCAGCTAGCTTGATAGAATGATGGAATGGGGTCCTAAAGACATTACTGCAGCGCAAACTATGGGGCAACAACTTGTGGGGCTGGGATTGTATTCTCCAGGAAGATGCATACTCTTTAAACCAGTGGCTAATATATAGTGCTATGTCTCCAATGGTCAGAATTCATGGGTCTAGGAACCAAGGGGTGGAAACCAGAGTGGCACCACTTATTATTGTTCCTAGTGATCTACTTACAGAGTTTTTGCTTCCTGCCCCAGCAGCCCTATGTGTTTCAGGTCTGGAGGTCCCAAAGGAAGGAACCCTCCCACCTGGAAAAATAGCATGGATTCCACTGAACTGGAGATGAGAATGCCCCCTGGCCACTTTGGGCTTCTCATGCCTTTGGATCCACAAATCAGGAAGGGTGTCACTGTACTGAGTGGTGTGATTGATTCCGATTAACAGGAAGAATTAGGCTGGTGTTACATAATGGGAGTAAAGAAGAATATGCCTGGAAACCATGAGTGCTACCCTGCCTTGTGATAAAAGTAAATGGTAAATTACAGCAACCACATTATGACAAGACATCTAATGACCTAGATCCCTCAGGAATGAAGGTCTGAATCACCCCACCAGGCAAAAAACAGCAACCAGCTGAGGTGATTGCTGAGGGCAAAGGTAATACAGAATGGATAGTAGAAGGTAGTTCTACCTATAAGTTACAACCATATTATCAATTGCAAAAGCAAGGCTTATGATTGTTAGTGTATTTCTTTATATGAGCTTATTGAATATATTTTCTTTTTTCATGTATAATATATCAGATACAGTTGGGCTCAATGTGTTCTCATTTACACATAAGATAGATATTTTATGTTAAGTATATGTTTGGTTTCATTGATTTCTGGAAATTATATGTGGCTTATAATTATATTATAAGGCATATAATAAAAAAATTGTGTACAGGTGTCAAATTTGCAAGGGGTGGATTGTGATAGGCAGTTTTGTTGTGACAACATGGCCAAAGAAGATAGGTAGGTTTGTTGTGACAACATGGCCAATACATGTGAGAACACATGTGAGATCAACTGAAGGGTGGGGATATAAATGGCTTGGCGAATCTTGCCTTTTTCCCTGGTTCTTGGATCTTCAGACCAGCCAGCTGCCTTGTTTGTTCTGTGCTTCAATTTGCAAGCTACACTACCCATGGAACATCTCATCAGTGGACTGTCTTGCTGTGATTTGAGTTTCCTGGGACTGTCGGACCATGTCATTGCTAGTGATCTGCCTTATGTTGTGTCAGCTACAATGTCTCCCAAGGATTCAGCTGTAAGACTCTCACCTCCACGAGGGGAATATTGCAAGATTCCGCAGTATTCTCAGGGAAAGCCATGCCCCCACAGAGGTTATATTGGCTAGTTCAAGATTGACAGGCTAGACTCCACCCCTATACTCCCAATCATGAAAATGACATCAAAGTACATGGCTGCCACAGTATTACATAAGGAATTAAGACTAGCAGAGTCATATTAATAGAATATAATGTGCCTGACTGGATCATGATTCTTTGGAGTTTGGCAATACTCCACCATAATGTGCTAAAACACTATGCAATACACTCCGTGATGATCTAACGTAATGCATTCAACTCTTTCAGCACGAAGAATTGATATAATCGAAATAAGACAACTTGGGGGTGTCACATGGCCTTTTGAAGCAGTCTCTGTCAGAAAGCTTGTCACTTCTGATGGTTCTGGATCCTCCATTGACTTGTTGACCTCTAGCCATATTGTCTGCTGATCCAGGAGCCACCAGTTGACTGACCACCTGGGATTCAGCAGCCTGTGGTCTTCCTGTGTTGAGGTCCGGCTTCCTGGTTCATCAGCCCCAGCAACTACATGAGTCAGGACAAGCCTCCAGCTTAAATATCTGACTCAAGGGCTTGAACTAACTGGACTCAACTACTTCTACAACTGTATGAAATATATACATATATATAAATAACTTTTGTATGTTTATTTATTATCAACAATGGGTGGATATGCAGAATGATAATAGTGAGATATTGATGATTTTGGTCTTGATCCTAAAATGTATAACATGGTAATACAAGGACTTGTAGCTACTAATTCCTAGCTCAGTGATTATGTAGACTTCGGGGATAAATGTTGGTCTATTACAAATGTCAGTGGTTCACAATCACCAGCCAATTCACAGGAGAAAACTGAGACCATCTGCTCGCATAAAGATTAACATCAGAAAACCTTAAGGATTAGTTGATTATACTTGTGATTATAATCGTATTTGGAAATAGCCTTTGTTATCTTAATGGTGTTTTCAGTAAAAGATATTTTGAGAATTAAAAGGGGTTATGTTTGCAAGCAAGGAAAAGCCATGCCATGTAAAGATAACTCACGAGCCAGAGGAGGCTCCAAGAAGACAAAGCCCTTCCTGCAGAGCAAGGAGAGAACAGGTCATCTGCTAGAGACAGCACCCCAAATTAGGAAGTCAGGGGTCCCTAAAAGTTAATATATTTACATTGAGGAAACACACCCACTTACAGTATTTGTTATAGAAGTAAAAGATAGCTTCTATGAATTTAATTGTGTTCCCCCAAAATATGTGTTGTAAATCCTAACCTGTGCCTGTAGTTGTACCTCCATTTGGAAATGGCTTGTGTTTATTATGTTCATGAGGCAAAGTCGGTGTAAGTTGTATTTTTAATCAATTTCTTAAAAGATGGAAAAGGGGTAGATTAAGCAGGGAGAGATGAATTAATAGATATATTTAATGCCAATGGAAGAGTAAATGAAATAGAAATTGAAGGGGCATGGACTTCACCCAGCACTTCTACAAAAATAGAGCCTTCCACAAGAGCGGGTCCCCTAGATTTTGATATCTAGCTTCATAAAATGAAAACTGAAATGTGTGTTTAAGCCATATACATGTGGTAACTCTATATTTGATAACTAAGACAATAATTAAGACATTCTAGATGGACTGTAAATTTCATAAAAATAAAGATGATGCCCGCCTTTTAGTGTGATCCTCTCCTCAATCACATTATCAAAAAATATCTGTTGAGTAAGTAGCCAAATAAATGACATACTATAGATGCCTACTCCTGAATAGGTTAATCAGTGAAAAATTCATTAATTCGTTTGAATTAAATAAATATTATTTTATCTAAAAAGAGTTGTGTTATTTTTGTCAATGATCACCATTCTTGAGAAAAAATACACAGATCGTCATTCTAAGGAACCCTGGTGGCTTAGTAGTTAGGCGTAGGGCTGAGAAGCACCAGGTGAGCAATTCAAGACCACCAGCTGCTCTGCTGGAGAAAGATGGAGTTTTCTACTCCCACACAGAGTCCACAGTCTCAGAAACTCAGAAAGGCAGTTAGGTTCTATCCTGTGGGGTCTTTATGAGTCAACATCAAATTGATATTGGTGAGTTTTTTGCTCGTTTTGCTTTTTTTCCTCCCCATTCTGTCATAATTCCAAGTCGCAATTAAGGGGTTCTTTCTCTCAGTTACCCTCTCCCTCTCATATATATTTTCTGGTCTTTTATGGCTGCTTTGTATGCATTTTATGAACATTAAAATAAAGTCAAGAGGGCATCCTGGACAATTTAGATGGTTAAGCTGATCTACCCATATACAATATTTCTTCACAAAAACATTTGTATTATTATATGTATATACAAATATATATTAAGTGCTTACTACATGTATATTATATATCACAATTATTAAACTTCACAAATCTACTAGGTGTGCACTACTTACATTCTATAGTCAAAAGCATCAGACATAACAGAGTGGACAAGCGGCTGAGTGATACTTAAAGCAAACAATGTAATACTTATGGATTTAGCTAGATCTTATATTGCCTATTGCCTATTGTCATTTTGAAGAATTGTTATTCCATGGTTTGACCCAGTTTTTTCAATGATTATATTTTCACATGCTATTTTCTGACTTTCTCAATTCAGATAGAGAAATAGTCACAGATGCTACCTATCTTTTCAAATGTGTAAGTGAATAAGTAAATTTACTTCTCTGAGATGGTCTAACTTGTGATTGCTGACATAACTCATGAGTGTTATCTTGGATGCTGGAAAGGGAGTGTGGAAGAAGAGAAAAGGAAAGCCTAATGTTAGATGGTTAGAGTTCTTCTCCTTCTTGAAATATTGTTTCAGGGAGATATTATTTTATGTCTAAAATATAATAAACATAAGAAAATTAAGACTGTGTTTAGATAATGTGCTGATATATCTTTTGAGTTGTTCTTTGTTTACTCACTAGACAAAGATCTGTTTGGGGTGGTATGATTAGGGGCTAAACTTGTAGTGACCCTGCACCAGCAGGTGTCATGTTGAGTCTACTGTGGCAGTCATGGTGTTTATCCATTTTGTTCATCTATTTTTCATTGACTTTCTGCTTTGTCAAGCATTATGTCTTTTTCCAGAGACTGGTCTGTCCTCATAACGTGCTTAGGATATGTGAAACAAAGACTTACCAACTTGGCCTCTAAGTATTCAGACTGTATTTCCAAGAAGGATTTCTTTATTCTTCTGTCAATCCATAATAAATTCAATTCTCTTCACCACCACTGTAATTCAAATGCTTCAGTTCCACTTCACTCTTCCTTATTTATTTTTCAACTTTCATGTATATATTAGGTGATTGACCATACCATGACTTTGGTTAGGTGCTTTATTATTTTGTTTTTGTTTTTGTTTTTGTTTTAGGTGCTTTATTTTTACATAGTCCAGTTTCTCAGATTATTTACTCAACATATAGATTGAAATGAGTATGCTGAATGAACAGTACCCTGATACACACTTTCCCTGGTTTAGAGCCATATAGTATTTGCTGTTCTTATTGATAAATGTTTCTTTGGTCTATGTACTGTGTTTGCATGAACATAATGAAGCATTCTATAAATTGTGAAAGCAAAATCCTAAAACAAGTTTTCCTGGCTTCAAAATCAATGTCCTTAGACCTATTTGCCATGCAATTTTAGAAAAGATCTGATATATTCTCTCTTGAGGTTTCAATTCTATTCATGAATGATTAATAGGACATGGTTTGAGTTTGAATTTTGTTATTCTTGGAGTCCATATCTCTGGACATACATTTCACAATTTTATGGTAATTTATCTTGGTATGAAAAATGAAGCAATTACTGGTGATAGAACTCAGGCTTTAGGTAAAACAAAAATTTTTCCAGTTCATTTTTGTAATTATATTTTCCAACTGGAATATCTTTATTTCTGAATTTAGAACAAACTACCTTAAGAGAATCCATCAACAGAGATGAACTACTAACTATGCTAGCTCTATGATTTTTCTATGACAGTAATTTCCCAGCTGTAGAACTTATTTTCTCTTTTAAAGTGAAGCCACATCTTTTATTGTTTAGAAGCTAATCTCTCAATTGCAATAGACAAAAATTGATGAATGGTGCAGTAAAGAACTGTGGGGTATTTAGCTCTTCAGGCCAGATAGGACATTTTAGGTTTATGATGATTCATCATATTGTTGATATGTCAACATTTCCTTTGGGATTTTAATTGTTGCAAGAAAGATAATGGGGCTATTACTGGTGTGTCTGGAGCCTGGTGTAATCTGGCTCACACTCTAAAGTGGCTAAGTGAATTTACTGGCATAGGTCCAAGCCATCTATTAGGAAAAATCTGAATTTTAGGCACCAGAAGCTTTTTTTTTGGCGGGGGGTGGGGGGTGGGGTTGGACATCACTGCTCTCCGGTGGTGGGAGTAGAAGGCCCAGTCCCACTGCTGGATTTGAACCTCCATCCTAGTGGGTCATAGTCCTGCACACAACCACTACGCCACCGGGGCTCAGTCCGCACCAGAAGCTTTTTAACACCCATATACACGCTAATAATATCCATTTGAAGGGACACACTGTTTTGCATGTATATCTCACCCTCCCTTACAGTCATTGTGGTCCTCAAAAACCCACAGTAGAAGTTCTACCCTGTCTTGTTTTTATTGATTAGTGAAATGCTTAAACTCAAATTTCACTACCATTGAGTCAAAACTGACTTATGTCATGCTTATCAAATAGTTAAGAACTGTCACTGTGAGTTTCTTAAGCTTATAGGAGTACAAAACCTCAATTTTGTCCCAGAGAAAGAATGGTGGATTCAAACTGCTGACCTTGCAGATAACAGATCAACTAATATCCCACTAATCTGCCAGTGCTCATGACAAAATGCTTCCATGTCCTTGAATTTGTGCTCAATCCTTGGCAATCATTTTTAAGATGTAATCTCTGCCTGTCCAAAATTACTAGTGTACATGGGACACATTGTTTCTCATATATGTTTTGCTCTTTAAGAGAAATTATTAAAAAGAAGAGCCCCTAATAGGAGGAGACACACCCAAACAGAAGACAACTGATATTGAACCAGTCTAACAGGCATCAGTCACTGTTCAAAAGGAAGATTATGTTCAGCGACAATTATTATTAGACCTCCCCACCATATCCCGCTATAGGCAATCAAATTAAGGAACCATTAAGTTGTGAAAAATGAGCTCAGGCTAAGATATAAAACTAGTTGATGATTCAGTGACAGTCATAATTTCTCAAAAGTTTATCTCATTTAATTGGATGTGGAGAAATGTACTTTTGTGAAGTTAAGTCTGTGGTTTCCCAGGTTTTAAAGCAATCATCAGAGAGATTCTTAATAAATAGCAAAATTAACTCATGAGCATTTAAATGTGAAAAATAATTATGTACTGCCAACAAAGAAAAGTCATAACTTCATGAGTTCATAGATGACCCAGTTCCAGTTGTCATGTTGCTGTGATCAGGCATCATGGAGGTGGTGGCGAACTCCATGGACTCTTTGTATGACAGAATGAATCCCTCCTCGGTCGAGCATCATCCTCACAACTCTCGCCATATTTGCAATGTTGCAGTCATGGGGTTAAGCTGTCTTGTGTAAGGTCTCCTTTTTCACTGATGTGGGTTTAGCAAAGTCAACAAAACAAAGCAAAAATGTTTTCATCTCATTGCCATTGAGTTGATTACAGTTCAGAGCACATTTATAGGAGAGGGTAGAACTGCCTTGCATTTTCAAGAGGGCAACTTCTTTATGGAGCAGAAAGCCTCAACTTTCTCTGTCAGAGTGTCTGTGGTTTTGAACTCCTGACTTTGCTGTTAACTGCCCAAAGGTACTCGTGGCACAAGCAGAGTCAATGGGATGAAGGAAATCTAAGAAAAGGAAAATGATTTTGAAATGGCTAAATTATATTGTACTCAATCCATTGTACTAATAATCTCCTTGAATATGGAATTGAGTCCATAGGTTATGGACTCAAAAATAGAAAATTTCAGCAGACATTTAAGAATAGAAGGTACTGAATCAGTATAATAATTGTTCTCACAAGAAAAATGGTTGTGACTGAACCCTGGTGGCGTAGTGGTTGTGTGCGGGACTGCAGCTCACTGGGACAGAGGTTCAATTCCAGCAGTGGGGCTGGGCCTCCTACTCCCACCACCAGGGAGCAGTGATTCCCGCCACCCCCCCCCCCAAAAAAAAGAAAGAAAAATGGTTGTAGACTAGGTCATTTAATCAGAGAATTCTCGCAAACACTGGAAGATGCACTGACACCAATGCTTCTTAAACAGTTCACCATTACCTATCCCCTGCCAAAAAATAGAAGGAGGGATTACATTCCTCTTCATATACTTTGGAACTAGCTTGCTAATATTTTGCTAGACATTTTTGCATCAATACTTTAAAGAAATATGGGTCTGCTTTCTATTTGTGTCTTTGGGTTTTGGTATCTAATTGATTCTGGTTTCAAAGAACTGGAAGCACCAGTCAAATAGTAATTATCTTCTAGGTTGGTCAAACTATGTAGCTAATTCTTTAAGTATTTTTCCAAGTATGTATGTACTTACTTTTTATATCTAAATTTAGTATAGAAGGAAAGTAAAGCTATATTTCTCTCATCTTCAATTTCACATTGATGACCAAACTGCTATAAGTAGAAAATATATAATCCAAAATGCTGTCCCATAATTCTCACAAATACCCAATGCTTTGTAATGCTAAACCCCAGAATAGTGCTCAGAAAGACAAAGTGATGCAGATACAATTTTTTAGAAAATTTAGTAAACATAAGGAAAGTTAAAAAGAAAGAAAACTGCTTTCCAACTAGAATAACTCTGGAAAAGTCATAGCTTTAAAACTGTTCCACAACTTTAAAAAAAAAAACACAGTTCCTTTAACTTACTGTCACAATCACTCTGGTTGGTAATATAAGATTAATCAGATATTGTGCTTCAGAAAGTAAACTGAACATTGTAGGAATCAGAGATATCTTCCTGCCCCCCTTTCCCTCTTACACTGTATGTGACAGTTGGCTCAAAGTAGAGAAAACATGATGTAAAACATCAGCATCAGGTTGGCTAACAAATTTGATGTGCTAGAGACCTAAGAGGTGAGGGAAGATATTGTTTACTGTAATCGAAAGGTGTTATGCAAGGTGAACGTGACTTATTTTCCTTACTGATTAGAGTTCTCTTTTCAGTGAATGCAGGAGAACAAATACAGGCATTCCTGGCATTCTTTAGACAACAAATGGATTAACATTTTGAACCAAGAAGGTGATTTCCTTATAGACATGCATACATGACACTTTATTTTGAAGCCAACCTGTGAGCCATCTACAGTAGTTTGAAAACCATTCAGAAGAGTATTTACTTGGACCCTCCCTTAGTGATAACTTGTAGGGGATAAAGTTGCCAAAGAGGAAATCCAGATTTCCCTGTAAGTTGCAGCCTTATTTTAAAAATCATTTTACTGGGGGCTCATACAATTTTTATCATAATCCACCCCCCCATCCATTGTATGTCAAACACATTTGTACATTTATTGCCCTCATCATTCTCAAAGCATTTGCTTTCTAGTAGAGCCCTTGGTATCAGCTCCTCATTTTCCCCTCACTCCCCACTCCCAACTCCCTCATGAACACTTGATAATTTATACATTATTATTTCTTTGTCATTTCTTACACTGGCTGATGTCTTCCTTCACCCACTTTCCTGTTGTTGGTCCCTCAGGGAAGAGGTTATATGTAGATCCTTATAATCAGCTCCCCCTTGCTATCCCACCTTCCTTCCATCCTCTTAGTATCACCACTCTCACCGCTGATCCTGAAAGGTTCATTCTATCTTGGATTCCCTGTGTCTCCAGTTCCTTTCTGTATCAATGTATATCCCCTGGTCTAATTGAATTTGTAAGGTAGAATTGGGATCATGGTAGAGGGGAGGAAAAAGCATTTAAGAACTAGAGGAACACTGTGTATTTTAGTACACTGCACCCTACCTGGCACATCTCCTCCCTGTGATTCTTTTGTAAAGGGATGTCGCTTCACCTACAGATTGGTTTGGGGTTCCCAATCTGTACTCCCCCCTCATTTACAATGATATGATTTGTGTTCTTTGATGCTTGATAGCTGATCCTTTTGAGACCTCATGGTCCCACAGGCTGGAGTGCTACTTTTATAAGGGATTTGTTGCTTCTGAACTAGATGGCCACCTGTTTACCTTCAAGACTTTAAGATGCCAGGTGCAATATCATTTTTAAAATACGACAGGACAATGAAATCAAAGCAAACAATTATTACAAATCCTTCCATTCTTCAGGCATGTTTCTTAAAGGGTAAAAATAATCAAATAACTTGAAACTCTTTAAGTTCAAATTAGAGGGGTAGAAAGCTGAGAGTTTTTACATTTTTGAGAGCCCTATCCTGCATAGGGAAAAAGTGACCCAAGAGAAGTCCTGGTTGAAGCAGCACAATTAAATAGAAAATATGTGAGAAAAGTTTTCAAAGTCACCTGTACAAGGTTCTGCGTGATAGTCTGTTTATTAAAGAAAGCAAAACTTGCAGAATAGGTATATATCTATAAAACACATTAGTGAGCATCAGAATTGCAGAGAAAGAATATCTGAATGGTTGAAAATTGCATTTATTGGTAGCTGCCATATGGCCAGTTATGCACCATTCTCCAGGAACAGTCAACGGACTCACATGTACACAGGTGAATTCACTCCTGGAGGATGTATCCTCCAACTTTTTGATGGAGGTTGTTCCCTTTTCTAAACCTGAAAAATAGTGGCCTCTTGACTAAGTCAAAGAAGGAAAGCATTTAGGGAGGACCTTTATGTACTGATTTATGAGGATAGTCTATACACTGACTTAAACAGTATAAACTTATTTTAAAACATAAAGTTTTCTTAACCTTGCTGTCTTTACCAGGTGCCATCAAGTGCCAGACAAGTCATCCATCTGCCATACCAATGCCTGCCCCACCCTGGACCATCCTCAGCCATGGCTTGGTCTGGGCACACAGCCGTGTAGCCACTGTATCAGTCCACCTCTCTGGGGGTTTTCCTTCCTTTACTGATGTTTTACTTTCCCAAGCATCCTATCCTTCTCCAAAGACTGTCCCTCCTAATAATGTGCCTGGAGTACCTGAGGTGAAGCAATAGAAAGAAAAAATAATTCAGAAAAGTGAACCAAGGGGGAACATAGTGGCCAAAAAATAAGAAAAATGAACAATAAATAAAATAAAATGGCAATATCAACATAACAATAACAACAAGAAATGCCAGCATTTAGAAATTGGTAAATAAAGAAAATGAAAGAGTAAATAAATGAGGAAAGTAGGAGCTTTCCCAGAGATGTTAAAAAATAAAATAACCAGGAGGATCCTAGAGAGTTATATAGGGCATTTTACAATATAGCAATAAACAATAATAACAACCAATGTGCATAAACAGATGCACAGTCACTGCTACCATTCCAGAAAGAAATGATGGTGTATTTGTGTCTAGTGATTTTCCGCTGAGACATATGGTGACAGCCATATGTGGACATGGCACGGCTAATTGACTCTTATGTTGTCTTTCTGGAGCGAGATTCCAAGATTTGACAGAAGGGCTGCCCAGAGTCATCAACCTTCCTTTCCTCGCCACTTCCTCTGCTGCATGTGGAGATACACAATAAGGTCAGCCAGAAGAACACATTTATCTTTCAACATATATTTATTGAGTGGCCCAGGGCTAGTGAAGAGAACAGCAAGTGTCACATGGTTTTGTTCCCATGGGATTTGTAGACTGTGTTCAGACAAGCATTTGAATGATAACTGCTGTGTTAATTTGGGTAGACTAGAGAAACAAATTCAGAGACACGTATATGGATATAAGGGAAAGGTTTATATACAAGAGGGATGGGACATTGAGAAACTATCCCAACCCAGTCCAGTCCAAAGTCATAAGTCCAATATTAGCCCATATGCCTGATGTCAGTCTATAAAGTCTCGGTCCAACTCATGAAGTCACAGGCCAGTGGATACAGAGTCCTGGCACTGGAGGAGTCTCTACATGGCTCCTCGCTTCCAAGGCTCGGGGTCCATCAATAGCACCCCGTGGAGGTAGAAGCAACTCAGTGCTGCTCGGGGTCTCCACGTAGCTTCTCCAGCTTCAGAGATCTGGTTCCATCAGGGTAAGGCTGCTTGGCTTCTCCTCCAGCTCCTTGGACACTGCCATCTTTTCTTGTTAGTAGTTCGCTGTCTCAGAGACTGACTCCCAACAACGGTGGAGATAGCCTCTCATCTCCATGAGGGAAATATTGCAAAATTTCCCAGAAGTCTCAGGAGAAAGCCATGCCCACCCGGAGACCTAATTGGCTACTCAATGGCTATCTCCAGATTAACAGATTAGATTCCACCCTTAGATTAACAATCATGAAATTGACATCAAGTGCATGACTGCCACAACCATCCAGTGAGATTATTGTTGTGATGGAGAAGTAAAGAGTCCTACAAGAACATATAGGATGGACACTGGCAAGGAAAACTATGGCCGAGGCCATCAACTTCTCCCTCAGCGATGTGGGATATGATGAAAATACAACTTCCCATGCAAAGGTAGTATCAAGTATCAAACCCTGGAGATAAGAAAAAAGGTAATCAAAATGGGATGGTGAGTTGTGTGTCTCCAATGACTTTGAGGGTCTTGACTTTAAAAAAATCACTCTAAAATTGAAAATAAATTGACAATGAGAAGCACCAACTCCTTTTTTTCCTCAAAACACAGAAGGATTTGGATGTTAAAGATATAACATATGATGATAGAAAAAAATGAAATATTTGTAAAATTAGAAAAGACAGGGGGTTATCTCTAGTGAATCTAGAGAAATAATCCAAAGAGTTATGGTTAATTCACTGTTCAGAATCCCTCCACATGTATGAAGAGTCTGGAAAAGGGAAGTGCAGTGAGATGGCTGAAAGTGAGCTTCAAGTAAGAATTACATCAACTCTCAGGTACCTCAACCATTCTCAGCCAGCAAATCCCTGCTCCCTCACAGTATATTTTAAGAAAGAATATTAAGGAAGGGTAATTAGGCAATGCTGTGTCTCCTCTCAACCTTTATTGTTGAGTTCTGTAACACTGGAAGTCAAATTTGGATAGCTTTCTGTGTGAAGATCCCTTCTCTTTTCCTAGGTACATACTCCAGCACATCCACCAAGTTTTTACTTTTTAAAAGTAGACAGTTCAGAATATACCTGCATTCCAATTGTTCAGTTACTTCTGAATCAATGCCATCACCTGTGTGTCAGAGTAAACCTGAACATAAGATTTTTACTGAAGTAAATCATCAAATCTCTGGTTTCAAGGTGCCTTTGTGAGAAACAAGCCTCCAAACGTTTAGTGAGCAGCAAAGTACTCAAAGGGTTTTTGCTTCTAATCTGCTGATTTTTATAGTGTCCAATGAATATGTATACTATAATGATGTCAAAGAGGGGGCCCATGGAAGGATCTTTTTCTTTTAGGGGTGGATGTTCGGAATGAAGTTGGCGTTGGGAAAGGGTGGAACCGCTGAAGTGTTTAGCTTGTGGGAGCTGAGTAAGATCTTTCCAAGAGTAACATGAAAGGGAGAGTCCAAAGAAGAAACCGACCTGCTGTCCAGTCCTGTACCAACCTCTCAATGGTTCTTACACCTGATCCTCCTTGTGGAGGTTCATCCTTTCTCATGTCATCCCTCTATTTTATCAAGCATGATATCCCTCTCTAGGAATTTGTATGAAATTTATAAGATGAAGTCTTGCCACCCTTGCTTGTAAGGAGCATTCTGTCAGGCCTTTTTGCAAGGCAGACCAGTTTGTTCTTTTAGCATTCCATGGTACCCTCAATATTTTTCTCCAACACCTTAATTCAAAGGCATCCAATCTTTGTCAATCTTCCATATTCAGTGTTCAACACTTACCTACATATGAGGTGATGGAAAATACCATGGGTTAAGTCAGGCTGTTGCTATTGTATATGTTTTTGTTTGTTTGTTTGCTTATGTCCTAGTAATTGGTCTTTCCTAACTACATGTCCAAAGTTGTTTTCCTAGTTTCTAAGGAATATTGGGTTGTGTTTTTTTTCTAATACTAATTTGTTTGTTATCTTTTGCAAAACTAATAAAAAACTAAAGAATTCACTGTTGATTTTAAATGACAGTATTTCTATAAGACAAAGTAGAAACTTTGTTTTTTAGGAGACTGAAAATATTTACAAAAGCAGAAAGGTTGATATTTTCCTGTGCAGAGACCTGTGCTGTGGTTTCTGTTTAGCCACAGCTACTATTCAAGTCGGGAGAAGCCTCCAATTTACATCTCATCAATAGACTTGAACTTAACTCTATGTACCTACTTCTACAGATGGGATTCCTTTCTTGATATAAATTTCTTTCCATATTCATATACAAAATTCACTTGTTTTCTTTTTTAGAGAACACAACATGACACACTTAACATCTTCAATTTTTTTCTTTTTCACGAATGTTGTTTTTTATTGCGATATATTTGTTATTAAATCATTTTATTGGGGGCTCATACATCATTTTTCACAATACATAAATAAACATACTGTGTCAAACACCTTCACATGTCTGCTGCTATTATCATTCTCCAGTCATCCGCCTTTCCCCTTGAACTCCTGGTATTGGCTTTTCCATCCCTTCCCCCTTTCCCCTGCTCTCCCCTCCCCACCAACCCTCAATACTTTACACATTATTATTGTTCTGTCATATCTTACACTGCCTGACCTCTCCCCCAACCCACTCCTTTGATGCCCGTCCTTATGTGTATATCCTTGCAGTTGGTTCCATCTCTCTACCCCACCTTCTCTCTACCCTTCCAGCAGCTCCAATCTAACCATTAGCCCAAAGGGGCTCACTTTTTTTATTCTATTTATCATGATGTTGTTTTTTGGTCCAATTGTGAAGAAAACAAAAATTCTCACGACTAGATTTCAAGATTGGTGAAAGACATATTAATAATTTGTAATATACAAAGAAACATATTTGATTGCTGAAAATAAAGACGTTTTGATATACTTTTTGATGGAAGTCAAAATCAAGGAGAAAATGAAAAACTTCAAAATAGAATGAAAAACAACATAATACATACACTATGATGCAGAAATTGAGGTTGATGCCTTCTTCCTACTAATATATGATATATTTGTAGGCTACATATATGCTATATATATATGTATATGTGATATGTGGTACATAAGCATCTGATTATGCTGTCAGGCAAACATTAGACTGCTAACTTCAAAGTCAGCAATTAAATCTACCAGATGCTCTGCAGGAGAAAAATATGGTTATCTGCTCTATTAAAGTTAGACAGCCTCAAAAAACTATAAAGTTGGAATCACTCAATGGTCATTGGTTTTGAAGGGGTTATTAGATGTCATGTACATTTTAACAATTTCCCAGAACTTGTTTATGAAGCAAAATGTAACTTTGAACTTTTTTCTTTACAACATAAACAAAAATAGATTTCCCAACTAGGAAACACTTTCTCAATGACTACAAAATAATAAAATCATAAGAGTTTTAGGGATAAACATAACCTAGGGATTAGGTCTCAAACCTTTGTCCCAGCCAGTGCTTACTTGTTAGGCTATAGACTGCAGAAATAAGATGAGAATTTCTACTCTCATGAAGAGATACAGAATCAAGCACCCTCAGCGGCAGGTGTATCTTGCATTTCAGGATCTCTATGAGGGGTTGGTAGCCCTTTTAAACCAAGATCAGAAATTCTGAAACTATAACATGAAAGAGCACCAAAATTATTATACTGATGAAGTTAAAATTTAGCAAAAACATTCATGAATGAAGTCAAAGAGAAATTATATGAGGAAATATTTATTGGCTGTTTGATTGTTCTTGGTTTAATACAAATGCATCAAAGCAAGAGAAAACCAATAGGTATTTTTTTTTTCATTTTTTTTGACAGCACTGCCCTTCGGTGGTCATGGGAGCTACCCAGCACTGCTTCTGAGAGCTGCAACTGGATTTGAACCACCAAACCCGCAGGCTGCAGTCCCACACTCAACCACTTATGCCGCCGGGACTCAGTGATAGTTAGTATTTTAACCAAAATGTACATATTCCTAAATTCCAGTAACCAATAGCAATATTAAAATGGCATCTGATTTACTAATACTTAGTGGATGGTAAATTTATAATGAGATAATATTTCTTAAAAATTAGGTTGGAAAACATTAAAATATTTATAGCAACTATAGCTGGTAGATATGAGGAAAGAATTACAACTAGCCCTTTGGAAAGCAATCAGTTGATGGTGACTGAAAGTAAAAACAGGCATATCATGTCCTCCAACAAGTTTATCCTGAAGAGTCAATTCCATGGAAACAAAGCTGCCAGCATGGGGGATCTCATCTGAATCCCTGGCACTGAATAAGAGCAATGACCCTCTCTGTGAGCAGATGGCCACCTCTTTCCTCCCTCAAACACAATACTGAGGGTTTAAATCACTTTTCCTCTTGGATTCTTCCTGTTTGTTTCTAGTGCACAAAAGAGACTCCATATTTCAAATATAACTTTAGGAGAATATTTATTGTCTTAAAGAGGACAAACACATAGTATCCAGATGAGGGAGACTATTAACACCAGGTCATAATGGTGTCCAGGGAGGTTGCTGCCATACGAAGTTTTAAAGGTTCAGGGATGAGCAAAAGGAAACCTCACAAAAACATCACTGGCAGCAAAATAACACATCACAGCATCATAGCCACAGAGACTAGGGTTGGCAGCAGAATAACACATCACAGCATCATAGCTACAGAGACTAGGGTTCATAGCTATAGAAAGTGATCATGATTGTGACACATGTATTGTGTAGGGCAGAAGTACTTACAAGATTATTCCAGAGCCTTCTTACCAAGCTAGCCAGGGCATGACTTGGCGCCTTGTGATTCCAAGTATGGTGATTACTAGCAGGCACACATCTAGATAAATCTCTAAGTGAGACTATCCCTCCCTGGGGTAGAGGGGTATGTGGTAGGCAGCTAACTGCAAGGACCGCAGTTCAAAACTAGCAGCCATTCCATGGGAGAAAGATGAGGCTTTCTTTCTATTCCCAGAAGGAATTATAGTCTCAGAAATCCACAGGGGCAGTTCCACCCTGGGCCACAGGGGCCCAAGGAGTTGGAATTGACTTGATGGCAATTAGAGCTGGCCAGAGGGATAGAAATAATCTACTCAGTCAGGACAAGTGGACATTCTTGGCTATCTTTTAAACTCTGATCATGTCATCCATATCAAAAAGTAAATCACATCTTTGTCATATAGTTCAATAAAAATGTTGCTAGCTGAAAGGGAAATTTTGTGTACTCCTTTACTGTTAGCTTCTTCTTCTTCAAGAAACCTTGCTAGCTCACATGATTTATGCTGTATTCAAATTCTTTGGATCATCAACTTTAGTGATTTTATATTTTTCATTGAATAGTACTGCATAATATACTTTCCCAAGTGTTTCCAGATCAAGAATATCTGTAAGCCTATATGAAGACTGAAAAAGTATGCAGCATACTTTAAAACACATGTGGGGGAAAAAAACACTCACTGGGGTTAGTCAGAAAAGAATCTTGCTGATCAGATTATAGAGTATCCTCTCCTGGTTCAAAAGTAGGCCTCTAAGTGCTTGAATTATGTAAACACAGGGTAAAATATCCAGGAACCATGTCATGGCTGGAACTGAAGAAAGAAGAGAAGAAAGATCATGATGAAGAATGCAGTGCTGCCTTCAGATATTTTGCCTATTTTGTTTTCTGGGTGAAACCGCAGCAGAATTCTAGTGGCATCTGGGCGACCATTATTTAAAACACAATATAAGAGTATTCTTCTGTGTGGAGGATTACACTGAGATAACTCTAATATTTCCAAATTGTCTTTTATTGGCTGTTACCAGGAAGAGGTTCAGAGTTTCAATCCTCTCTACCTCTTAGTTCTTGTCTCATATGTAAGAAAGAGTTCAGGCAGGGGACAAATTTCAGACAAGAGTCAGAGATAAAGCTTGAATAGAAAAAAAATGTTTCTTGAATAAGAATATTTTGGAAAAGAAGTCCAGAGGGCCCTTAGGGCATCTCCAATATTTCTGTGCACCTTTAGGAAAGAAGTGACTCTCTTCTGGCAGTTTCACATAGACTGTGATGTCCATGGTTTAGTCTGGGTCATTCGCACCCAATTGTACCCCTTGAGCTGGTCTGGGCTGTTCATGTAGAAGTGGGAAAGGAGGTCTGCATTGTGCTTTCCATGCTTTTTGGTCTTTGGCAGTTCCTTAAATACCTCATTGAATTTATAGGTGTACTTAGGTACTAAATAGGGATGTCTACTGGCACAGTGTGTTGCATATTGGGCTGGGAACCGCAAGGTCATCTGTTTGAAACCACTAGCCATACTATGGAAAGAAGATGAGGTTCTCCACATCTAAAAAGTTGTGGACCTCTCTGTCTTACAGGGTCACTAGGAGTACGAATCAGCTCTATGACACTGAGGTTAGCAGGGTTTTTTTTTGCTGTGGTTTATTCAGAGACAAATTCATTAACATTTTAAGAATAAGAATAATCATGATACCATCTGATTGTTTCTCCTGGTAATTATTATTTTTTCATTGATTACTGGATTTAAGTATATGATATATTCAAAGTTCTCTCAGATTTTTCCTAACAGTTTCAGCAGACATTATTATATCTTAAATTCATTACAGTTTTACAAGTACAAAATAAATTTACTCCTTCTACACTCGTTTTTATATTAACTTCAATTTTTATATGAAGAAAAAAATTCCTTATCAACTGTTTGGTTATCCTTAGGCATATTGGTACTGAAATAATGGGAGAAATGCTTGATTTAAAAAAAAATGCATTAGTTTCTGAAATAATGAACTGACTCCTAGAATCTTAAATAATGTAGAGTACATTTTCTTTCATTCATTATCCATATGAATGCATAGCTATTTAACATATTTTATATCTTTCAATCCACTATACTTTATCTTTTATTTCTATTTAAACAATACCATCTTTGGCACATTCCAGACTCTTTAATTTGGTTCCTATGTTCTTTGGGCATGACGTTACTGGCCTTTAGTTGTTTTCTTGTTCTCTGGTAGCACAAACCTTATCTTTCTCCGGTCTTGTTTCAGAACTAGAACCAACGATTTTTGCAAAGAATATTTGCAATATTTGAATATTACTGTGGAAAATTATATTTGGAAAAATAAAACCTCTCTGAATATTAGTTGTGCTCCTCTTTAACCTTTCAGAGGAAAATATACTGGGAGACATTGTATATATATTGGAATTTTTGTAAAATATACTGGATTTTTTATGGAGATAGTTATAGAGCTATATGCAGCTGTAAGAAATAACAAAAGTATCCCATGTTCAGTTTGCTGACTTCATGCAATGGTAGCATTTGCTAGCATTTTTCAAAGCTGAACTATATTACCACAGGATTTTGGAATTAGTACACCCACTAATCATATTCAGATTTCCCTAGTTTGAGTTCTACTTATGTGTGTTTGTTTGTATGTCTATTTAATTTTATATCATTTTATCAGATGTATACATTAGATATCCAACAGTTTAGTCAAGATACTAAATAGTTCCATCACAACCAGGATTCATGATATTCTTTTATAACCCCTTCCCCTCTCTCTCCTCCACCACACCTGGCTTAGTTCCTGGAAATTGTTTTCGTGCATACACATGCACATGCACACACAACAACAGAGCTTCAACAAACTAAGGGGAAAATGGTGGAATTAAAAGATAAAGGAATTTTCCCACAAACACTTTGAAGCCCTTCCTATGTATATGTGTGTGCATGTGTATGTGCCTATGCATACTCATGTAACATGTAACTTTGGACATTGGATTTTAAAAGTTTTGCTAAGATTATGTTGAGAAAAATGTGGACTACTGGATATATTCAAATTTTGTTTATTTTTATTGTTGAATATGATTCCATAGTAAGGATTTCCTACACTATATTAACCACTTGATTCTTCTTATCTATTCCTATTGGGGAAACAAACAGAAAAAACTATCTGGATGGTTTCTAATTTGGAGCTATTATTGATAAAGTTGCTTTGAACATTCAGTAGATGTTGTTTATGTGAACATACATGTTCATTTTCGTAGGATAAATGACCAGAGGTCCATTTCTGGGCTCTATATTAATTACAGGTTTAGTCTACTACACTTGATTTCTTAGCAAAAAGGCTGAGAAGCAATGCATATTTAGCTTACTAAGAAGCTGCCCACCTGCTTTCCTGAGTGTCAGTTTCAGTTTACATTCCCACCAGCCATATTCAGTTTCTCCACATTTTTGGCAGCATTTAGTGTTGTCACTATTACTAACTTCACCCATTTTGATCATGTTGAGTCAAGGTTCAACATGCCCACAAAAAGACACAAATCACACACAATCTGAGGAAAGACAGAAAAGGACTTCAATTTGGGGCACTGATCAAGATGGACAGTGACTTTCCAGGGATATTGTAGGGCAAGTGTCCTGAGCCCACAGACCCTGAGTCCCAACCTCAAGGTGCCATGTGGGGGAAACTGGCCCCTACAATTAGTCATGAATACAGTAGGCACAACTGCATGGTGAAGATGCATAAAGATTTCAGTAAAGTCATAGAAAATGGGAGAGATGGGAGAGAAAGAGTAAAGAAGTCAGACACGAGCTCACTTCAGTTTCTCTTGGTGGTACACGTGGAGGTGGGGGATCTCGTGAGGTTTTGTTTCTAACTAAAGCTTATATATCTTTGGGGGCATGCAAGCGCTCCGATTACAGATAGTGACCTGTGTCATGGGAAGAAGTTGTAATATAGGCAATATAATCAGTAGGAAGGGGATGACCTAGGGGTGTGCCTGCAACAATAAAAGGAGAGAAGAAGTGTACAGATGTGGCAAGACAGGAGGACCTTAAACACAATATAGCAGCCTAACCTTAGCTATCCTTGAGTGGTCAGGACTTGCCTCTGGGCACACTCCTTGAAGGAAACATTGTCAGAAGGGAGTGAACCCCACCTAGGTTAAGTCATATTTCACAGTCTGGTTGTTGTAGATACTCTTAAAGAGAATAACTTCTGACCTACTTCCGGTGACCTCCTAGTGTACCGTCGTTCACCACGTGTAGCAAGCAGTGTCTTGGGTTTGGCCTATATTTGGTGAAGACAACTTGGGAGAAATATTTCTGAATCCCATAGTGCCATTCCCCCTGCACAGGAAAAAGAGCTTTCTGGTGAAAGTACATGATTGAGACAGACGAAGTTACCGTACTCTATTCATAGAACAGGGACCAACGGGAATTCTCTGAAAAAGGACGAAGCTCTGGGAGCAGGACCAATGCATTCCCCGCTCACTGCTTCCGGAGACAATGAAGGAGACTGTCTTACCAACAGATAGCTTTACAGTCATACACATGGGAGTGGCATTTTGCATTAGTCTGTTAGCTAATGAGATTGGGTATCTTTCATAGGTTTAATTATCCCGTTAAGATCCTAAAAGAGAAATAGTTGGCCACATATTTTGATAACCATTTTCTAAATGGTTTGATTTATGCGCTGTTTATGATTATGATTATGTTTGGTTTATGCGCTGTTAAATTTTGAGAGTTCTTCGTATATTATAGACAAAATATTTTTCTTGAATATGTGGTTTGCAAATGTTTTCTCTCAACTTGTACCTTGCGTTTTTATTTTCTGGTTTGCTTCCCTAAGAAAAATAAGTATTTGAATGTTTATGAGGTCCATGTTATTAATAATTTTATTCTATGGGTCAGCCTTTTTGTGTGAAGTATGAGAACACTGTAGCATTATGTAAGGGAGATTTTTGGTTTTATAGTCATTATTGTCTATATTCAATTTACTCTGATGGCAATATACCCTTTTTGGTAGTTTTTTTTTTAAAGTGGACTGCTTACAAATCTGTCGTTGAAAAAGTATAACTAGAATGCTTATTAAAGGCATCAAAACCTGTTAATATCCTCAATAAACCCTTTAATGATAAATGCTGTCTGCAAGATCTTTGTGACCATTGCAAGGGATTATAAAATCTGGATTCAATAGTAGAGAATGTGGTGTGAAAGAAAAAACAAAATTCTGTTGCCTATAACCCCCTTAATGTCCATAGCCATTTCAGTGCTAAAGAATTAGAGAAGTATGAACAAGGAAGACTTTACTTTCCATTACATAAATTTCCATATATTTTCCATAATCAGTAGCATAATTAATCACATTGTTAGACTATAACCCAAAACCTTAAAGTGACTTATGCAAATAAGGCACCTGAACCTGAAGTTAAATTAATTTAGAATAAATGTCTCTTTGAGGCCTGGAGGTCAAGCATGAGGTGTGGACTCAGGATACAAATATGGGTATTCCCACATAGAGATAACATCGGAGTGGAGAAGTGTCAAAGAACGTGGATCGAAGTTTGGGTGCAGAATTTAAGCAGGCCAACAGCTAAAATCAATGGGAGATGATCTGTAATATAATGACATACGAGATGTGCAGTACTGTTAGGATATTGGAGAGGGCTATTTTTGTTTTTGTTTTGTTTTTCATGCAGGGGAGATTAGTTATGTCAGATGCTATGATAGACCAAGCAAAAAGAAGAGTGGAAATGGCTTGGTAGATTTTGTATAGTGGAGGTCGCTGGTGAAAAATGTAGTTTTAAAAAATGGTAGATATTATCATAAATGAAAAATATTAAAAGATATTATTTTCACACCCAAAGAAGCTGACTTCAAAGGTTATGGGAGAGCAAAGAGAACATTACATAACGTGAAGGAGGGAGGGAGGGCAGGAAGAGGGAGGGAGAGAAAGCTTAGAGCTTGTAAAAAAAAAGTGTGGTAAAGAAACTAGAGAGCGTGGTATAGGTATTTTTTTATTTTCTATATCTGTTAGTGATAGTTAGGTTTATTGTGTCAACCAGGATAATACGAACATGTGGGCAAAGTTTAGTGAAATTGCAGTTTGACTGGAGGATGACTGAAATGAACAAAGACAGTCTGCATCCCATCTCCCTCTTGCCCCCTGGTGTTCAGAGCAGTGTGCTGCCGAGTTAGCTAGTTTTCTGCCTCAACCTGTGAGCTACACTGATGACGGCACACTGACGACGGATCTAACTAACCAGAGGATTCTGTAGCTAGAGCTGGAGGCTCCTTCTAAACCTGCTTCATCACACTGCTGATGGGTACATTGTTTGAGCTTCAGGTTGGTGGAACCTGTCTCTGTGCTTCAGTTTGAGATCCCATCAGGACCTGCTTAGCTACCAAAGCTGCTGAGTGTGGCTGACCTTTCCTGTTGTTGGTGCCTGCAGGTAGATTCCACCTGCCTTGTCTGAGGGAAGTATCCACTGTCTGCACCCTTGACTTTGTACCCCGAGGCCCACTAAGTTGAAGGACTTCCAGTATCTTAACTGTTTCGTGAAAGTGAGTTGAACTGACCCCTCTGCACAGTTGTGTGGACTAATTAACTGCTATACTCTTTCTCACTGCATAATCTATCCTCATATATATAAAAGTATAAGGGTTCTGGTTTTGTTTCCCTAGAGATCCCTGCCTTACACAACTGTTCGAGTGGAAAACCTCAGGTGATAAGTTGGCGGTGGCCTTGGGAAAAGCAAGCAGACGAAGAGGGCAGAGTGACAAGTGGTGGAGACTGGAGGTTATATTTGCCCAGGAGAATAGGAATATCAACAGACTAGGGATGCATATAGCCAGTGATACTTGTCTCTGTACTCGTAAAAAATTATGCTTAATTTAATAATTTGCTTTCATATTGCTTTGCAATTGTGTTTCCTTGTCTCCTTTATGAGAGTATGCTTTTCTAGTGATATTTCAAGTAAGTTCATTAAGTTCCTGTTGGTTTCCCTTATGCTAGTCTATAGAAAGGCACAAGAGGATGCTATCTCAACTCTAAAAAATGAGAAAATATGATTATCTTGAAAGGATAGCATGCTTGATGCTGTTACATGCTATTGAATAAGCTCCAACCCATATTGACCATATGCACAACATATCAAAACACTGCGCTGTCTCTTGCGAACCTCACAATTATGCACAAGCTTGCTCTATGTGTGAGCCCCATGACTCCAGCCCTGTGTCAATCCATCTCACCAAGGCCCTTCTTCTAGTCACTGCCTTTCCACTTCATCAGACCTGATGTCCTTTTCCCAAGGACTCGTCCCTCCAGAGAATATAGCCAAAGTACTTAAGACAGTCTTGCATTCTTTTCCTCTTCATACTCTGGCCTCATTTCTTCCAACACAAATCAGTTTGTCCTTTTAGCCATGCAGGAATATTTTCAATATTCTTCTCCAGCATCACAATTCAAATGCATCCATTCTTCTACTGTCTTCTTTATTCAATGTCCAACTTTTGTATGCAAATGATACAATGGAGAAGACCGTGACTTGTTAGTCCTCAAAGTAACCCTTGCTCTTGAGTACGATAGAGTGGTCTTATGCAGCAGATTTACCTAAGGCAAAACATCTTTTGATCTCTCGACTGGTGCTTCCCTAAGTATTGATTGTGGATCCAAGTAAGACAATATCCTTGACCATTTCAAACTTTTCTCCAAATGTCTCCTGTTAATCCGGGTGTCAGAACTTTCGTCCTCCTTACATTGAGGTGTAATGCATACAAAAGGTGACACTCCATTGTCATCATCACCAAGTGCTTCAAGTCTTTCTCACTTTCAGCGAGCAAGATCGTTTCATCTGCAAACAGTTGACTCTTAAAATGCTTCCTCAAATTCTGATTTCTCACTCTTCTTCATATAATCCAGCTCTGCTGATGATTTATTCAGTATACAGACTGAACAAGTATAGTGAGAGAATACAGGATGCCATCCTGACACACACTTTTCCTCATCTTACAACCTCAAACCATTTCCCACTTCTGCTCACACAAGTACTTCTTGATCTATGTACAAGTTCCAAAAGAACACAGTGAAATGTTCTGGAACTCTGTCTCTCCCTGTATCTCTCTGTCTGTCTGTCTGTCTCTCTCTCTCTCTCTTATTGGGGGATCTTACAACTCTTGTTACAATCCATGCATCAATTATATAAAGCGTGTTCATATTTTATTTTCAGTGCATTATTTCTATTCATTTCCTTATTTACTACAGTATTATCTGTTTCTAGGCAGTTAAAAGGATCACCCGTGCTCACTAAATTCATTATAATGGTGAACAAACACCAGGGACAGAAAGCAAGCCCAACTTACAGCCAGGCTCCCACAGAAGCTACAATTCACAATATTGATTATAGAGGGACAGCAACAGGTCAGTTGCTGAAAGAGGTCTGGAAAAATGTTGAAAGGGGTGGGGGCATGACTTTCTCTCAGAGCTGAAGGCTTCCTCGGTAGCCTACATCAACAAGTCTGGGGTGGGAGTGGGGAGGCTAACACTTAAAAAATATATAGTTAAGTTTTAGAGGCACTTCCCATGGAAAGTCTTCCCTGCCAAAGTGGTCATAGCTGCAGTCCTCTGATAAACTGGATTCTTCAGATCCAGATCTCTGACAATGACTCCAGGATGGAGGACAAAATTATTCTTCATAATATCTAATACTTCTCTCACTCTTCTGAGAGGTGCCATAATGGAAAATGGAAATGGACACTGGCTCTGAAATCCCAATAGCATAAGAAACCTGCACAAGAACCCTTCTGCACAGACTTCCTTTAACAAGGGATTTTGCCACCCAATGGGCAGCATAAGCAGCTTAGCGGTCCACCATGGTATAATCCTTTCCTGAGAAGTCGCCTCCTCCGTGAGCCTCCGTAAGTGTCCACAATAACCTTCGGGCCAGTCAAGCCAGGACTAGCCTAGGTCCCCCAACAACAAATCAATTTCTGGGCTGTAGGTGGTAGATTGTGTCCTCATCAAAAAACTGCAGGAACAGCGACTTTGATGTCTTTCTCTTTCAGGATCTCCTTCATCTCTTCAAGACAAACATCGTCATCATGCTGAACTGATATCACAATTGTGTGGACTCTAATGGGAAGCACAGCAACTTGATCCTGCATATACTCTGCCATCACTTGAGTTTTAGAATCTGGGTCAGACCAAGGTGAGGTGCCATAGCAAAGTAGCTCAGCAAGTTTAGCATTGAGCTTGTGCACTAAGACAATGGTTAGAGGCACACATTCTTCAGTTTCATCGGTGGCATAACCAAACACCATGTATAAAGCATATTTATAAATATGTTGCCATTCCTGATATTGAACTTTTTCCCACAGATTAAGTGAAGTTGATTTTTGTGATTTCTGTCTGCGGAAGGCCCTGTGTATATCTCCTTTTATGTAGTTGAAAAAAAGTTATTTCCTATGATCAAGGGGTTCCTTTTCTATCATGTGACCTACAGTTTCCTATCTATCACCAAAACTGCATTCTCCAATATCTATTTCTTTTTCTTTGTTTCCGACTTTGCATTATCATCATCAATACCTGTCAGTGTTTCTTGATTATATGTTTGATCAATTCCCAACTGAAGCCATTGGTGGAAATCTTCAAATTCTTCACCACTAGCTTTTGTGGTTGGTACATACATTTGAATAATAGTTGTCTTGATTAGATTTCCTAAAAAGTGAATAGCTATAATCCAATCACAAATAACAGTGTACTTTATGATGAGTTTAGCAAGATTCTTTCTGACAAAGAATACCACAGCATTCCTCTTGACTGTGTTATTCCTGAAATAGTAAATAATATGATTTTCTAATTCATAATGGCCACTAGAAATCCATTTCCACTCACTAATTCCTACAATATCGATCTTCATGAATTATATTTCATTTTGCAATCCTCCAATTTTTCTAAATTCATTCTTCATGCATTTCAAGTCCTGGTCATTAATAGATTTTCCTTTTTTCATCGAGTCATGCCCATAAGTAAATGAAGAACTCAAAGGCTCCACTCTCAGAGGCTTTATCTGACTTAAGTCCCTCCACAAACTCACTTCTCTTCAGTCACATTTACAGTGTCCTTAGACCTGAGCCATCCATGCTTGGCCAGTGGCCAATGCTCTACTTCCTTCGTTTAGGCTTTCCATAATTGAAAGGCTTTAAAGCTATGCATAAAGTTTTCAGCTGCTTCTTCCTCTGAAGTGAAACCTTCTACTTTGCCTATTCTTAGTCTGGAAGCTCCACTGAGGCCTGACTGACTTTCAGTGACCTGACTGACAGTTGAAGTAGTGGCACAGACAAGGAACATGTGGGTGCTCTGATAAAAGTCAAACTCAGCTATATAAATCCAGCTGACACATCAAGCAGTCCTCAAGCCAAAAGGTGTGGCCGGGAGAAGATCTGACAGTTATAACTTGTCTGGTACTTATCTCCCAGTCACTTCTCCAAAAATCCTGATGCCGGCCCCCACACTGTATATCCTCCTGGCTGAGACAGATGCACCATGTGTTGCACATCAGACAGTACCTCTCAGTCAACTATGTATATTGCTCATCCTTTCTCTTTTGTGTCTTTTCAACTGTCTCAGGAATTTGATATATTGTTTTCCGATAGTGTTTGAGCCCTTTTACTCAGTATTTCAAGAACACACCTTGAGTTATTGAGACAAATTGCAAACTGTAATTAGTGTGTTAATCCCTTCAATAAGCCTACCATTGAAAAAAGGCATAATCAAGTGTATTCAAAACATTATTTATACCAATGATTGTTCTTAGTCCTCTGAACAGCACTACTGCTTCCTTTCAAGGGAAAGTAGAAAACACAAATTGTTTCATATTGAGTAGAATATGGAGGAAGAAGGGACAACAGAAGTAAGAAGAAAATTTATTGCATTCTTAAACACTACATAAGTGTACTATTATGTATAAACTTCCTGGGATTCCAAGATTTATAGGAGCACATATCCACACAGGGCCTTTTCTATAGTCTCACTGTGTTCACACACACAAAGACACATACACACTTACTACACAACTTCACTTCCTGGAGTCTATACACTCATAGACTCTTAGAACCCCTAGACTTCTGAGACTATTGAGGCCCTCTATTTGTATTTCAGTCCAGTGCTTAATCACTACACCATCAGGACTCCTGTGTTTTCCCAAGGGAATTCTAAAGAAGATAAGAATAGCTATGAGGCATTTCATAAAGGAAACAAGCATAGAGCACCTGCCATGGTTTGGAGTTTGTCAGAAGAAATGAGTGGGTTCCTGGTTGTGTGATAGTTAAGCATTGAGATGAGATCCCATGATCTACAGTTCAAAACCAACATCAGCCTCACTCAAGAAAGACAGGCATTTGTACATTTAAAATATTACAGTTTCATAAACTCATAGTAGGTCCTTAAGGGCAGAATTGACTCAATGGCAGTGACAGAAGAAAGAAGAGACCATCCATCTTCAGTTCAGTTACCACAGATACAAGATGGATATAAAAGTTTTTTTTTTTCTGGAATAGGCACGATGCTTCTCTAGAAAAAGCGTAAGGATTCTATTTACACCTGAAACCAGAACTTGTTTTAAAGGATACAAAGGCTATAAGCTATGATATCCTTCATGTATCCCCTACTTCCTACTGCTGTCCCTAGCAAAAGTCTCTACTGAGGATTGGAGGATAAGAAATACATAGTCACATTTCACTATAATACCATGTCTTCTGTTTTTCTTCATGAGGGTGAGTAATGAGCAAGACCGTGTTGTAAGAACTAATTCTTTTTAGATTGGAGCTAAGATTAAATGGGAGCCCATTCCTGACTCTATATTTTAATCTGTCTCTGGTTTACCTTACAGATATTCTATTATTTTATGGGAGAGAATACTATCAATTATTTCCCTTGATCAAAAGGACCTTTGTTAATAGTTCTTTGATTAGTTTTAAAATACTATTGAGAGAGTGAGATTGAACAAGAGTAGGCTAGCTATATGGCACGATACATAAATTATTCACTGGTACAGAATAAATTCACCTGAGTAGTCATTATTAACACAAACATTGAGTGTTGATTATCAAGCAAAACTTAGAGTAAAATTAACTGTATATGTCAATTGTAGGTCTGTCAAAGCAATACATACAAAAAACAATTTAAAAAAGAGGAAGACAATGGCACTGAGGAAGCAGGGCATTAAATCACCCCAGGGGGTATTGTTTATGTCTCCACAGAAATGAGAGCATGAGTGTAGAAACTCCATGATGGCCCAAATCTTAAGGGCAATAGAAACACATGAAGCAACTCGTGAAAAGATAGGTCTACAAGGCTGCCCCAATCAGACCCAAACTGACCCTTCACCCCCATCCTAGAAGTATGTGCTACAGAGAAGAACAGTAAACCAACAAGTAGTCACACTCATGCAGAAGCAAACCAAGAAAGAGAAAGAGACAATGATTGACTAGACTCCATCCTGGCAACAAGCCCTAAGAATGACATCACTGCAAGGAGGTGCTAAGGCACAGAGAGGACTATAGGACTGACAACAGCTTGAAATAAGTTGTCACCTCAATGGAGCATACCATGACAAAAACCAACACTGGAGACATAAAGTGGGAAGTAAGTCCGGGCTTACCACACCCACAGTGGGATCAACCAGGAAGGTTTGGAATACAACAGATCAGTTACGGGAGCAAAGCCAAGACAAAACTCCTAAGGACCTCTTAAAATAGACTATAGGTGGGTTAATTTCTGGAACCCCCTTAGGACTGGTAGGGAAATAGTCTTAACGGTGAGTAGACAGACATGAAATTGTGCATGCTTTTTAGGTTATTGGATTATGGGACAGGAGGAACTGGTCCTTAGAGAAGGTCATTAGATAAAGTAGAGGATTGCTGGAAAAGTGAAAGAGTCACATAAGATGGATGGAAATAGCAATGGGTTCAGGGGACTCAAACATATCAATAATTGTGAGAATGGTAGATGACAGAACGTTCTTTTCAGTTGTAAATCAGGACTAACTCATTGGCATATCCTATGCTCAAGTTAAAGCACAAGAAATGTGTTTTTCAAGAAATGTGCTTTTTAAGGTGGTTGGGTAAATGCCTTAACATGATTTTCATATTGTGACCCATAACATCATTCCATTATAGTGATATTTTAGACATGGAAACATACAGTGATGTTCTTTATTCTTTAGAGTGATATTTTAGAAAGAAAAACAAACCACCTATCAAGATGTTTATTTGTGTTTTATTGATTATGCCAAAATATTTAACTGTTTGGATCAGAACAAACTATGGATAATCCTGAGAGAAAGTGGGAAATTTCAGACCAACTTATTGCGCTTATGCAGAATTTCTACATGAACCTGGAAACAGTGTATGAACAGAAGAGGAGAATACTGCAAGGTTTAAAAACCAAAAAAAAAAAAAAAAAGGTCTGACAGGTGTCTCATAATATGCTGAGCAAATAATCAGGGAAACTGGATTATATGAGGAAGAACATAGCCTTAGGATTGGCGGAAGGCTTATCAACATCCTGTGATATATAAATGTACAATTTTGCTTGAGAAAATTGAGGAGGACTTGAAAACTTACTGATGAAGATCAAAGATTGCAGCTTTCAGTATGAATTACAATGCCACAAAAGAAAGACAAAATCCTCAACTGTACAAATAGGTAACATTATGAAGAACTGAGAAAACTTCAATCTTTGATAGAAATTTCAATCTGATAGAAACAGATGTCAAGAGATGAAACAATGCAGTGCATTGAATAAATCTGCTCCACAGATGTCTTAAGAGTATTGAAGAGCGAAGATCTTACTTTGAAAATTAAGGAATTCCCAATCCAAGTTATGGTATTTTCAGTTGCCTCATATGCATGTGAAAGTTGGATATTAAATGAGGAAGACTGAAGAAGAATCCATGCATCTGAATTGTGGTGTGGGAGAAGAATATTGGAAGTATTATAGTCCACTAAAAGGACAAACAGCTGTCTTGGAAGAAGTACAGACAGAGTGTTAGTTAAAGGCCAAAGATGGCAAGTTTTAGTTTGACATACTTTGTGGATCCTGTCAGGAAAGACCAGTACATAGAAGAAGGATATTAATGAGACGTATTAACACAGGGGCTGCAAAGATGAGCTCAAGCGTAGGAACTATTATGAGGATAGCATGGGACCAGGCCTTGTCTTATTCTGTCATGCATAGGTTTGCTATGGCTTTCAAACAATTTGATGGCTTTCAAACAATTTGATGGCCTGATAACAAGGATGACAACTATCCCATAAAGTGTTCTTAATGCATATGCTAAAATAGCATAAAAGTCTCCATCCTTTAAATATCATATTGAAAAATGCATTTAAGATAAAATGTTCATATTTTTAGTTGAAAAACATAAAAATAATATATAGAATGCTACCACATGTCAATGAAATGACAACAAAAGAGAGACACCCAACAAGCAGACAAATAAACATCAAAAAGTATATATGCTAATGTGGTAATATTGATTTTGGGAGTTTGGGACATTCCTGTGATTTTAACTTTTCTATTATGATTATTTTTTTTTTAATTATGATTTTTTTGTTTTTTAAAATTTCACATCTGTTGTATTTTGCAACTTCCAAAAAGGTAATGTGACATCAACTTTGAATAGATTGGTTCAACATTTGAAAAATAATTTGATACTTACATTTGCTATAATTGCTATACTCAAGTAAAGGAAGAGTTCCACACACTTATGTGATGTCGATGAAAATTATAGCCCTCAATCAAGAGCTCAAGGCATAAAATAATTTTAAAAATCTGCCAGATTTAGTTAGGTTTGGTCAATTTTATCACAAACTTCCAAAGAAGAACAAATTACTGATCATAACTATATGGTATCTACCACAGATATTTCTGCTTATTCACTGAATAATTATTAAGGATATGATTCCAAAATATCTAACCAAAAAGTACATGATGTGGTAGTTACATAATCTGGTGTCAATTTGGGACTTGAAAGGATTAGGAGTGAAGCGATGGAGTCTGCTCTTTCAGTTGGGTCATAGGAAGGAGGCTTCTGTGTGGGCATGGCCTTCTCCTAAGGATTCTAAGAATTCTAGCATTTCCTCCTTGGAGGTGAAAGACACTTCTTTCTTGAGCCTTGTTGACTCTTGACTGACAAGGCTGACTCCCTGCAGGACACCTCTGAGGGGAAGTCACCTGGACCTACCCTGATGAGCTCTGGGTACTGGAGAAGCCATGTCGAGACCCGTGCAATCACTGAAATGCTTACATTGCTACTGGATCCAAAGACTTTCTACCTATTTTCCTGTGATAGTTCTGTACTTGGTGTCATTGCATGTGTTTTGTGAATTTGAAGAGGACTATATATATATATATATATGTGTGTGTGTGTGTGTGTGTGTGTGTGTGTATATATATATATATATATATATATATATTGGTATCAGCTATATGGGCTAATATTGGACAAATGGACTTAGTCCAGACTGGATTGGAATGCTTTCTTAATGTACACTTACCCTGTATATAAAACTCTCTCTTATATAAGTGTGAGTTTCTATGGATTTGTTTATCTTGTCTAGCTGGACAAACACACATGAGAACATGGAAGAAGACTCAAAAGAATAAAGATGACTTTATCATCCCTTTTTATAACTTGAATATCATAGTGTTGAGACGAAAATTGCAAAAATAAAGCAAAATTTCATGATTTCACCATATTACTTTTCTGTACATCATCAACAGATGACTTGTGAGCTACTCACCACAATTGTCATTTTATCCTTGTCAACACAACAATGAGAAATAAATATGCAATTATGCTTCATTGCATTCTTATCCTAGGAGCATATGTCCAATTCAGACATTGATGAAAGTAGTTATTTAGGGAAAATATTCTTTAAAATCTTTCAAAAACATAACTATTTTCTAAATATCATTGTGTCAATTATTTATTCAGAAACTTTAATAGTATAGATATTATATAAAAAGATGAGATTACATGTGTTTTTCCTTGTGCTATGTAGGTTCTGGAGTCCTGGTGGTAAGTGTTACATGTTTGACTGTGATCCACAATTCAAAAGCAGTCCTCTCACCAGAGAAAGACAGAGCATTCTATTTCCATAAAAGAGCTACAAGTCTCAGAGACCCACATGGGCAGTTCTATCCATCCCTGCAGGGTTTCTCTGAATTGACAGTCAGTTTTTCATTATGTAGGATCCACAGAAAGATAAGAATAGATGTTTGCTATTCTATTAACAACTTCAGACAGCAGAAGTTGGTAAAGCTTCAATTTCGGCATCTTTAGCATTATTGTTTGGTGGAAAAAAAATTGAATAGCATTTGCAATAACTGGTATTCCTTGTATGTATATGGATATTTCCCTATGATTGACAGCAGTGCATTTCCAGGTGTGTCTTGAAAGGTTCTTTTTCACAATGAATGTGGTGCTGTTTCTCTTAAAGTTATCATTCTCAGCATAGTGGAAACTTTCATTGTCCTAGTCAAACTGACCTGTACCAATACATTGCAACTCATTAATGCTTAGTATGATAGTTACATAATCTAGTGTCCACTTGAGACTGCACAGGATTAAGAGTGTTGGGGTGGAGTTTAGCCTGTCAGTTGTGTCATAGACAATATGGCTTCAGTGTGGGCATGACCTTCTCCTCAGTTTTCAGGGAATTGCTATATTTTCTCCTTAGAGACAGGAGGCATTCTGTCTGTGCTCACTCTCTAAGAGATACTCTACTGACAAGACACATGGTGCGAAGCTGATAAAGCCCATGCCTTGGAGATGAAGAAACCTCATAGAGACCCCTGCCAGCATTGAGATGTTTACATCGCCACTGAATCCAAAGACATTCTCCCCACTGGCCTGTGATCATTCTACATTCATATCATTGCATACATGTGTTTTGTGAGGAATTTATAGATTGGTATCAGACACATGGACTAATATCAGACTATGGACTTGGGCAGGACTGGGCTGTGATGTTTTCTTAATGTACATTTATCCTTTATACAAAATTCATATACATATGAGTATACGTGGATTCATTTTTCTAGTCTACCCAGACTAGCGTATTTTGGTACCTTGGGAGTAGGACAAGAGAGAAATAAATCCTGTAGATGGAAAGTAGATGTTTGTTTGAGTTCTCCCTCTTGGTAGTGTTTCATCTTTGGCTTGCCAGAAAAGTAGTCCATGCAGTTTACTGGATTGTTTTCAGGAAATAATATGGGAAGTTAAAGTTTTGGTTATTTTGTTTAATTATTATCTTTGGCTATCCCTGTTTGAACTCAGAAAAATAAATGTGATTCCTATATAGTTTGAGCTCAGGGGTAGAATTCGCTACTTCAAATTCTCAGAAACTATGTTGCTTCAGGATAACGGCTGTAATAAAGTCAAAATGGCTGACTGAAATCCTGATTTTGATTTGATGTTCTCGAGACCTAACCCCATACTTTTTATAAACGTAATAGTTTAAGTAAGGATTAAGATAAGGATTGAACTTGACTATTTAAGATATGAGTTTAGGATATGATACTACCTTGTTTATACTTATTGATTCCTTCTGATTACTATCGATATAATGATGGATAGAAATATTTCTTAGTCCACTTGTCTTCAGTCATTAACATTGGATCCTTAAATGGGTTTAGGACATGACTGCAAAGAAGGCTTTGAAAAGACATGCCCCACCAAGTACACTGGAGCACTCAGGCTGTTTGTATTCATAGAGTCTTGTCTAAGGGACCATTGTTGACAGCTTTAAGAAAAAAACGAACTCTGGCTTTTTGAAGGTTGAACTCTAGTGGTTTTTGTCAAAAGCTGCAAAAAAAAAAATCTGGAACCCTGAAGAAAACGCTCTAGGACTGAATGTTAGAGCAAATCTGTGAACAGGCTGAAATGCTTGTTAGGTGACCACCTGGATCCAGTTCTTGAGACGGGTTGAGTCTGGCCACTGACACTGGTGAATGTGAATCACAGGAATGAGAGGAGAAGAGGAGAGAAGATTGACTGGTCAGAAGTTTATCATCTAGCACAAGGGTTGTTGAGACTTTCTGATGTGACCCTGGTCTAAAGCGAGGCACCCTGGGCACCCTAAGGCTGATAATGCACCCTGGTGAGTCTAAGTGAGGCAGCTCACATTGTGTTGACCAGAACCCGACCAGATAAAGAGAAGATTTCAGCCTGTGAACTGGTGTATATTGCTGTTGACTTTATAGACGTGCTGTTCTGATTTGACTTTGCTTATGGATGCAAATTTCACAAGGTTTCAACTGAAATGAAGATTCTGCATGTCAAAGAATGTGATTGTCTCCTCAGAGCACTGGATTGATGTAAGGAGAAAATAAAGAAATTGTTTACTCAAAAAGGGGTGGATAAAGGCATGAAGTAGCTCACTTATAAACTTTCATAGGTGCTGGAGTATATTCACAAGATTATAGGATTAAAGTGTAGGTGTCACTTAAATGCAATTATTAGGCATAGGATATTTTTGTTTTGTCACATATAGAATATTATGTTTAAGTGAGGATGGCACATATTGAATATTTGCATTTTAGTTTTATCTTAATAGGTACAGATATGATTTTATTACTATTTGAAAATTATATATGGCTAAAGAATTATGTGATAGCATCACACTGACAAGGGGGGTATTCTATGGTAGTTATATAATCTGGTGTAAATTTGGATTTTGAGAGGATTAAGAGTGAAGGTGTGGAGTCTAGTCTTTCAATTGGGTCATAGTCAATAAGGTCACTGGGTGAGCATGACATACTGAGGATTCTGGGAATTGCTTTTTATCCTCCTTGGAGGCAGGAGACACACTCTTTCTCTACTGACAAGACACATGGTACTATGCTGAGAGAATCCATTCCTTGGAGCTAGAGAAGTCACATGGAGACTCCTACATCACTGAAAGCTTACATTGCCACTGAATCCAAAGACTTTCTCCCCACTGGCCTGTGATCATCCTACAGTCAGAATCATTGAGTGTATTTCATGAGTCTGAAGAGGAATTTATAGGTTGGTGTCAGACATATGGGTTGAAATCAGACTTATGGACTTGGTCCAGACAGGGTAGAGTTTTATATAAAAGGTAGATATATATTAAGAAAGCATGCCCACCCTGTCTGGACCAAGCCCATTTAGTCAAAATATCTTGAGAACTACTTTATTCCTATCTGTGGTATCACTGGTCCATATTCTAAATGTGTTCATCTGGGCAGACTTGAGAAACAAATACATAAACACCTAAATATGTATAAGAGAGGTTGTTAAACCTTTTAGCTTATGTAGAGATAGGATTTATTTAAGGGCTTACTGACATCACAATAAATCAAATAACTGGCAGAGGTTCATTCTTTATTGTACATTTTATGCTTCACAAAATGGAGGTTAGGCGTTGTTTATACACTAGAGTTGTAAATAAAATTGTTATTATTTTAAATTAAATAATAATTTTGGATCAGAGTCCAGTCACAGAGATCATGTGAACAACAGATTAAAACGTTCTTCAGTTCTGTGCCATTTTTATCTGTTTACCTTTATATGAGACTGCTTTGTTCTCTCTAGCTGCTCTCGTTATTCTCTTTGAAATTGCATAATTTAACTGCTATATGTTTGATTTTTTAAATTTTGTTTGGGGGGGGCTGTTAATCTAATTTGTGTTTTGTCTGTTTCCTGAATTATTATTATCTCCTTCTTGTGATATTTGAGAATTTTTCTTCCAAGAATCTCCTTACTGTTTAATTGTAAGCTTATTTATTTCTTCCTGTGCAGGACCCCAATAATTTGAATATTAGTCCACTTCATAGAACACCACATCCTCCTCAAGCTTTCTTCTGATTCTTTTGCTCTTTAGTTTGCCTCTTTCTCTCATTTGCTGAATTCTGCTTGGTTATCTTCAAGATTGCTGATTTGATTTTCCTTTCTTCCATTGTAAGTGTGAGATCTCTCACCTTTTAATCTATTGTGCCTATGTTATTACTTAATTCCTGAACTTCGCTGTGGTATGAAGATTCTAGTATCTCTATTTTTTTTATTAGTTTCCAGGATTGGTACCCTGATTTCCTATATGGCACTAACAATTTTCTCAAGTATTCTTTCACTGGTGGTTCAAGTGTTGCTTGCTCTCTGTAAATCACTGTGTTTAGGTCACCTTCAGTAATTGACTTTTGTTTGGCTAGACATTTTACAGTTGCTGCTGGTGTTGGCTGTTTCTTGCCTCTCATCTTGGTGAGCTGATGGTGGAGTGTAATCCTCTGGTATGTGGAGTGGGAAGGGGCTCTCATTTTAGGATCGGTGTGGCAATCACCTAAACTGGCCTCAATTTGAGGATTAAGAATGTAGGGGTAGAGTCTAACATGTCAATCTGGAGATAGCCAATGAAACCTCTGTGTGGGCATGGCTTTCTCCTGAGAATTCTGGAAAATGTGGTTAATTCCTTCTTGAAGGTGGGAGGTAATATTGATAGCTCTCTCAGTTCATTTCCTTGAAGACTTTCTACTGATAATACTGCCTGAGAGATTTGGCTGATAAGGCTGGCTTTCCCCTGAGGAGAAGCCTTATGGACCTATCCTGATAGAACCCAACCTCTGCAGCCTGAGAAGCCACATGGAGATTGTTAGCAGTGCTGAGCTACTTTAAGAAGCCACAGAGAAACCCCTGCCAGGACTAAGATGTTTACAATACCAATGGATCCAAAGAAGTTCTACCCACTTACTTGTGATCATCCTGCATTCGGCTCCATTGCATGTGTTTCATGAGTATGAAAAGGACTTAGATTGGTATCAGACAGATGGGCTATTATGAGACTTATGACCTTGGACTGGACTGGCTTGGGATGTTTTCTCAATGTTCAATTGTTCTTGTGTATAAACCTCTTTCTTATACATATAAGAGTTTCTATGGATTTTTTTCTCTAGTCTACCCAGATTAACACATTCAGAGAGGACCAGATAAGTGCTGGGGAATGTATTGTGTATAGATGAAGAAGGGGTGTTAATTTAGTGAATAGTATCACTAGTGTTTAGGCCCTCAAGAGTGGGCTTTTTGTTGTTGTTGTTGTTTTGTTTTTTGGACAGCATTGCCTCTGGTGGTCGTGGGTGCCACCCAGTGCTGCTCTTGAGAGCCGCCACTGGCTTTGAACTGCTAAGCACGTGGGCTGCAGTCCTGCACTCAACCACTTACGCTACCGGGGCTCAGCCCAAGAGTGGGTTTTAAGTGGTGGTACTAATCAAAGGGATTCTTCCCTTAAGTGTAGAAATTTTAGGTGAGCTTGAAAAGAGGGTTATGGGAGATGTTATCTTTCTTGGTAAATTAAAAGAAATTATATGTTGCTGAGATGAAGGGAACTGCTTTAAGAGGTTATCATTGTTGGGATTAGAGAGGGGTATAATGAATCTAACAGAGTCCCTCAATGACCCCGTCTATTATGTAGTGAAATCTCAGTCTTTCCATTATTGTGCTTTTAACAGTGCATTCTTGCACGACTTAGACATATCCACTCTTGGTTTGTGGTCCTAGGGTGTGAATGGACTGTTGCAGTGGACACCGAGGGGAGAGGAGCTTCTGAATAGAGGGCAATCTAGCCTGTGGTGGGGAAGAAGCCAAGAAACCCAGAAATTCAAGGTTCTGTTTCCTCTGGTGGGGTGAGGAGTTTTGTGTTTCCTTTCTGAAAACACTCAAGAAACATTTCTACCAAGCTCCTATAACCAGCTGCACTATGGATTTCAGCAGCTCCTCTATTTCGCCCGTGCTGCAACTCTCTCCAACTAGCTGAGGCTATTGATCTGAAGAGCCAGTAGGGGAAGGAGCGGGGCCTTGGCTAGGGATTATCAACAATGGAAACTCTCTTCCATAGGCCTGCAAGCTTCCATTGTCCAGGGCCTCTAGGAGTACACCAGCCATCCATGAAACGCCCCAAAGTATAGCCTGACCCAGACCAAATCCTCATAGCAGCAATCCACCATCAAAGGGCATGGAACAGGCACTTGCTGCAGCTCCAACAAAGGAAGCAGAAAGTAGGCAGGTGTTGTGCAAAGGGACATCTTTGAGCTCTTATTGAGAGAACTAACAAAAGAACCCTGTGGGGCTGCGGGACATGGTCTGTGTCCCAGTTTCTGATCTCACCAGCAAATCTGGCATTCCCACAGCAAACTCTTCACGTGGGAGATTTTACAACAGTACCATTATCTCAGAATTCTTTGTAGAAATTTTGAAACACTAGCTTAAAACTATTTCCCTTTTCATTGAAATATTTCCTTAAATGTGAAGTGTTACCTGCTTAATTTTATCCTTTAAAAATAAATTGGGGGGTGGTGGTTAGAGTTTAATGGCAATTATTTTCTCCTTTATTTATAAAAAAACTAAGATTGCCTAGACTATTAAGGAGTTTCCGTCAGGAAGCAGGGAGCATGGTATTTGTTGTTGTTCTCTTTGCACAGATTCATATCAATCCATCTCCTTGAGTGTATTTCTCTTTTTCACTAACTTTTTACTTTACTTAGCATGATGACCTCTTCTGATAACATGATCATTGCACTTGAGACTAAGTCTCACCATCCTTTCTTCTACATGGCATACTTACAAGACAAATCCGTTTGCTTTTTGTCAGTCCATGGTATATTAAGTATTTGTTGCCAATACTATAAGTCAAATGCATCAATATCTATGTAGTTTTTCTTATTCATTGTACAGGGATCTTGTGTATATCGGGTGACTGAAAATATAATGGCAGGAGCTAGGAACACTTTAGTCATCAAACTGACATATTTGATTTTCAACCATGATTTAAAAAAATTATTGTAAATTGGGTGAAGGCTTTTAGCACAGATAATCTGTTTTACATTCATATCCATTTTGTGTCAATATAGACTTTAAAATTACCTCAACATCTCCCCACTTTTCTTCCTTATGCTTCAGTGCTAGTTAGGGATTATGTCAACTAGACACTCTTGGCTAGGGGTGGAGTCAAGCTTGTCAATCAAGTCACAGTCTGATGACACCTCATTAATGTTATACATCTTCTGTGTAAGATTGAAAGACTCTAGGAACTTATCTCTCTCTGCCCCTTCACTATCCTGCCTGCTGGAATTCTGCTGGCCTGAGTTCGTCTGGGTAGACTAGCGACATAAATTCATGGAGACACTCATATGTATATAAGGGAGAGATTTATATAAAAGAGGAATTGGATATTGAAAAAGCATCCCAACCCAGCCCAGTCTGACACCAATCTATGAAGTCTTCTTCTGCCTCGCAAAACTCATGCGATGATGCCAAATGCCGGATGATCACAGGCCAGTAAGTAGGAAGTTTTTGGATCCAATGGCATGGTAAACATCCCAGCACTGGCAGGGGTCTGAAAGAGGCTCCCCCAGTTCCCAAGGCATGAGATCTATCAGCATAGTGCCATGTGTCTTCTCAGGAAAGCATCTCCAAGGGAGAGAGCCAAGAGTCTCTCACCTCAAGGAGAAAGTACCAGCTTTCCTAGAATTTTCAGAAGAAGGCCATGTCAACAAAGAAGACTCATTGGCTATCATCTGATTGACAGACTACATTCCAAGCCTGAATTCCTAATCCTCAAATTGACAAATGATTATATATCTACCACATGGCCTTCAGGAGTGGTCCCAGATGGGTCACCGACCTGAGTTGCTGATGTTCTGCCATGTTTCTAACAACCTTGAATTTGCAAGATACTGGACTCAGCGGCCTATGATATTTCAACTTCACACTTTACCATTCTGTGAGACTGGCATATTGCTACCTGAATCTGAAGAGGGCCTTATGTATTAACATTGAACTTTGACCTTGCATTGCACTAGACTGAGCTGCTTACTACATGTAAAGTTGCTTCTTAATATAAAGGTTTTTCTTGTACATAGATAATTGTCACTGTATTTGTTTCTCTAGACAATCCAGGCTGATAGTTTCCTTTCTCCATTCTTCTTGCTTTCTGATTTGTAACAGTTCAAAGATATCTTTTACAGCATATTTATCCAATGCAATATATCTTTGCTATCTTGAATGATTTCTCCATGACTATTGAATTTAATTGTGGATCCAATTAAATTTAAATTGTTGACAACATCAATCATTCCTTGGTTTATCAGGGTGTTGCCTTTTGGAAGACTTGTGAGTTTTGCATGCTTTATTTAATGTGGAATCCATGTTGAAGGTGATGGTCTTTGATCTTTATCAGTAAGTGCTTCAAATCCCTTTTGCTTTCAACAAACAAAGTTGTCTCATCTGCATATCAAAGCTTATTAATGAGCTTTCATCCAGTCCTGATGCTTTATTCTTTGTATAGCTTCTCTGTTTGCTCAGTATGATGATTAAATAAGTATAATGAAAGCCTATAAACCTGACACATAATTTTCCTAGTATTAAACCATTAAGCATTATCTTGTTCTATTCAAACAACAGCATTTTCATTTATATATGTTTCCAAATGAGCAAAATCAACTATACTTAACCTCCTATTCTCAATGTTACCCATAATTAGTCAGGAACCATATAGTCAAATGTCTTTGCAAAATACAGGTCAACATCTTCTGGTCCTCTCTGTTTTCATCCAAGATCCAGAGCACATCATTCAAGTTATCATATTTACCATCCTTTATTTTCTAACATCAGCAATGTCATCTTCTTTGTCATCATTCTATATTCTTTAGAGATTATTAACAAATCTTATTGTTGCAAGCCTTATAAACTTTTATCAGAGTTGTTCCCAACCTCCACCATGTAGAAACCACTAAATATGCCTTGTATCTTGCATCCACCAAGCCAAGTGAAATACAAGAAATTTCAAGAAAAGTTGTAGAAAACAAGTCTAGTTGATTAAGAGAGTGGTCATTAATTGTGGAACTAAGCTTGAACCAATATTTGAGCATGGCCTTATATGTAGCAAAGTTTAATAAATGCTTACATTTTAGCCACAAGTCAGCATATATTTCATTGACCCTGTTATTTTATTTTCCCTCACCCACACTAGTTTTAATCTTTTTCAAGTTTTCAAGACTTTTCTTTGAATTCAGAACTGTTAGAGAAACTGCTAGATTTTTTGTTTTGCTTTTGTCTTGCCGCTTATTTCTTGACAGATCTGAAACTGTGTGAGTAAGAAAGAGTAGACATACATTCATTCACTTCTCCAGTAACTTCACATCTGGTGTCCTTATTAGTCCACTTCAGTGAGATTCTTTTCTGATCTAATTTTATTATATTTTAGAGTCCGATGTTAGGGACAGACCCAATGAGATTGAGAAGATGCCATTTTGTAGAGAAATATAAAGTGGGATTCTAGCCTTATTAATTTATTCAGCTCTAATAATATGTTTATATTCTGAAATATATTCTGATGTGTGTGTATATATATATGTATATATGTATATGCTTTAAAATTCATGGGAATTCCCCAATACCAGTAGACTTAATTTTCAAATGAATTCTTTAGATATATATTCAAAACATGTATATATCTTAGGTGCACAAATGGTTAAAAGCACTTTACTGTTAACTTAAAGATCAGTGGTTCAGATGTGCCATTTGCTCCATGGGGGTGATGTTAGAGTATGATTTCATAAAAATTTAGAGTTGCAAACCCTATGAATGTGGTATAAGCCCCTCTGCCCCTCCTAAGAATCACTACTTGTCAGAATTGACTCTGGAGTAGTGGGTCTTTTGCAAATTTGTTATTGTTGTTGCTGAATGGAAGCACTGACCATTTGAAAGTTATATTTTAGATTACTCACTGAAACTTAAAGAGCCAGTTTTGAAGATGCCCCATGTAGATTTAAATGCTCTGGTATTTATATTCCGTGTGACTTCAAATGGTACTTAATTTCACTGATTCTATTTGTCTTTCTTCAAGAATCAGGAAAGCAGCATCTATCTTATAAAATAGTTCTATCAAACAAGATTAACAGTGCAGTTTCCATTCCATAATAGTACTGGGAAAATACTTATTTCATTTTAATTCCTGCCATTTTCACTTTCCTAGAGTTAATAATGTCATTATGTTCTCATTTATTTTTGCCACAAATATCCTTGGACTGTGAAATCCGATGAATCCTTCCAGTTTACAGTATATGATGAGGGACACAGAATGGACGTTGTGTGGTGGAGTTGTTAATAACTGATGGTCCCGTTTAATTACAACCATCTGCTCTGTCCATCTTTTAGGAATAGTTTCTGGTTGTGATAACACACACAAAGATGGAGATAAAAACAAAATGATATCCAGTGAAGCAGTAAGTGTATTTCTGTGAAGTTTATTCTAAATCACGGCAGGTCTGTGTGTTTCAGAATCTATCGTCACTAGATGGAAGTCTTGCCTGTGATCTTTATGGAAGCAAATCTCCAGGCATTAGTTTCATTGCACCATTGAGTAAACTAAAACCTCTAACCTTTTGGTTAGAGTCTAGTATAAACAGTTGGTCCAGATCCAGAACCTACAGCAATTGGACACAGTGGCTTCTATCAGAGTATTAATGTAGACTTAGGCAGTTACAACTAATATAAATGTTCTAAAAAGCCATGAGTGGCTCAGCTTCCATCAGTTTCTCCTTTGATAACCTCAAAATGTTGCTTCCTTTCTCAAGGTTACAGGAAAGTCTTTAAACTCCATCTATCATGTCTATTGATCTGGGTAGAAAATGGAAAGCACAACGAGATAAGAGAAGCCTTATCCAAGAACTTGCCCATCTCTGATATCTCTAACCACAAGAGATACAGAGTAAAATCATTTGTAAGCTGAGTACATTATCATTGCCTCTAAGGGGAGCATATTGCTTATATCTCCACAAAGAAAGAGGTACCAAACGTAAACCCGGTGACCCCAAGATGTGACTGCAGCATGACGGCATGTAGTGGGGAACCAGTGGAGGGGTCTGAGCATACAACCCAACCCCGACTGCAGGAGCAGACCTTTCACCACCAGGAGAGTTTGCCTTGGAGGTCAGCACTGAAGCTGCAGCTTGCGGAGTGAGAGATGCCCAACCAGAGCACACGAGAACAAATGAAGGGGGAGGAAGAGAGAATGGAGTGTATCCTGCCCTCTGAGCCTCCAGGATGGGATGTTTCCACTCAGAACAGCCAAATGCACAAAGAGGATCATATGGCTGGCCCCACTATGAAATAAAGCTACACACGCTGACCTTACAGGGGCAACAGTGGAAAAACAGGGTCAGGATTATACCCTGCCTGACACAACACTAAGGGTGTGCCACAGAGCATAGAGTTCCAGATGGAGTGCTAAGGATATACATTAGGGCCAGGGTGTGGCACCCCATCCAACTCAACCAGGGAACACTCCCAGAGGTCAGTGAACAGATCTTGTACTGTTTATAGTTTTTTATTGTTATTATTTTTATTTTTTACATATATATATATGAGAATGGGGTTTTTTGTTGTTATCATTGTTTTATTTTCTTTGGATGCTTCACTTCAGGATGCCTTTTTTGTGTACATATTGTTTTCTCTGTGGGTCTATCTAGATAAGATAGGCTGGACAAATAATCTGGAGGTGAAAACAATGGGACTTATGGTTCCAGGGAGTGGAGGTGGGGGACATGAGAGAAGGGGAGGAGGAGGAAAGGATGGGGTTTTGACCAGTCCAAGGATAACAGTATAATAATTGATTCCAAATCACTGACAAGGGGTGTGTGAGAGGTCCGATAGGCATTGATCAAGAGTAATGTAGCAGAGAGAAAATACTGAAACCCAAATGGAGGCTGAGCATGATATTAAGACAAGAGGAAAGTAAAATGAAATAGAGGAGGGAACTGGGGAGTAAGGGACATTTATGGAGGTTTAAATACGTGCATGTACGTGGATGCATATATTTATATGTGATGATGGGGAGATGGATCAGTGAGCATATATACTTATTGGGTTAGTCATGGGACAGCAGATGGGCATTGGACCTCCACTCAAGTGCTTCCTCAATGCAAGAACATTTTGATCTATAAAATTGGCATTCCATAATGCTCACCTTCCTGACACGATCACTGAAGACAAATGAGTGCATAGGCAAATGTGGTGAAGAAGGCTGATGGTGCCCTGCTATCAGAAGATGTAGTGTCTGGGGTCTTAAAGGCTTGAGTAAACAAGCAGCCCTCCAGCTCAGAAGCCACAAAGCCCACATGGGAGAAGCACATCAGCCTGTGTGACCATGAGGTGTTGAAGGGAACTGTACCAGGCATCAAAGAACTAAAATTATGCTATTATAAATGAGGGGGAGTACAGATTGGGGACTCAAAGCCCATGAATAGGTGAAGGGACATCCTCTTACAGAGGGGTTACAGGGAGGAGATGAGCTAGTTAGGGTGTAGTATGGTAACGATGAAATATGCAGCTTTCCTTCGGTTCTCAAATGCTTCCTCACACCCACTATTATGATCCCAATTCTCCCAGGCAAGTCCGACTAGACCAGGGGATGTATACTGGATTTGGAACCATGGAAAATTTAGGATAGATGATGCCTCAGGACTAATGGTGAGAGTGGTGATACTGGGAGGGGGGAGGGATGGTGGAGTAGAAGAAGGGAACCAATTTCAGGGATCTACATATAGCCTCCTCTCTGGGGCACAGACAGTGGGGAATTGGATGAGGGGACACATTGGAGAGTGTACAATATGAAAATGTAGTAATGATTTGTAAATTGTTAGTGGCTCATAGCGGGGCAGGGAAGGGAAATACGGGGAGGTAGAACTGGGGGTCTAGGTGGAGGGAAGATGTTTTAGGAGTGATGATGGCAACATATGTGCAAGTGTGGCCTGCTTATAATTGATGTGTGTATGAATCGTGATGGGAGTTGTGTGAGCTTCAATAAAATGATTCTGAGAAAAGGGAGGGAGAGGAAAGAGGAGCTTATACCAAGGACTCAAGTGGAAAATATTTGGAAATGAATATGGCAATATGGGTACAAATAAGTGTATGTTAAGGCACTAGTAGTTGCTGCTACATACTCCTTTGTTTCTAGCAATCTTAGGCTCACATTCAGAGACAAGGAGAATTTAAGAAATTGATTCTAACATCACTTTTCCTTCAGTGCAAGTGCATTAAAGTAGGTGAGTCACACTAGAGAGAGGTCATAGCTTAGATGTGCTGTCTAAGATAGAAAGAGTGTATCTTCTGGAGTCTCTGGATGGTGTGCGTGGGTAACCTGTTGGCAGCTGGTTGAAAGGCTATAGAATTAAGTCCATCCAGTTGGTCTTCAGATGAAAGGTTGATGATCTCAGTGAAATTTACACACAGTTATGGTGCATGCTATGGAACTCAGATCTTTCCTGACACACACAGGTTTTACATGAGTTGATGGCTACAGCAGCTGGCTGTTTTATCATCGCTTCCAAAGGAAAACTTCACAAAATAAGATTTAGGGGAAAACAAATTGAAGGAAGCCTTAACATTGTGGAACAATGTTAAAGCTTTCAGGAAGTGCCATGGGTGTTTAAGATTTCCCTTTTGTTAAGGTGATCATAAATCGCTAAATAACTTCTCCAAAGACAAGATTTTTCTCTTGAAAAGTGTGCTAAAACATTTTTCCAACCTCTTCCTCCACATCATTCTAAGTTGCACTGTGCCACCAACTGAACATTAGTCTTAACCACAAAAGCAAATAGAACCGAAAATGCTATCAACTCCGGGTAGATGCAAAAAGGTTTAAGGAAATAGATGATACTGGCAAGCATTTGGGTTAGTCTTATTAAACAGGAAGTGCACACATTTTCAGAACCTTTCCTACAGAAGAAAGAGAAGTCTCATGAGGAGTCGAGCGTATTTGGATAGAGAAACATGCTTCCTTATACCATCAATTGATGTCTGGGCAGGCAATTATAATTCACATTTTATTATGCAAGATAAAATTATAAACATGTTAAGTGCTCAGGTGGGGGGAGTGTTTTTTTCAATCCTTCAAGAGCAAAGTGTCACATTTTCGCAGGCTCAGATATTGCATGTCAATATTGACTCCATGTGAGTGTAGAATTGAAATTAGCAAGTGGAAAACAGAAATGTTTTTCATTTACGATAGTTAGCAAATAATAAGAAATCTGAGCATCAAAGAAATAAAAGAGACATATAACATAATTTTATAGAAAATAAAAGGCATTTGCCAAGTAAAGCTTGAGTGTCTCTTTTATCACCACATAATCTGTTAATTGTGACCCTGGAAGGCATCGATATTTTTAAAGGACATTTAAAAATGTGTTTCACTCATTTTCAGTTAATTATACAACTGGTATGCTAAATGGTTTCAAATTTAATGCCAAGTTATAGATGGGAAAGGAGGATGTGATAACACATGTTGAAATATTGAATACTAATAAGTGTAGCCAGTTTAAAGAGAATGTATAGTGATAAAAATTATCATAAGGGTGTTAGCTGGTATTGGGAGAGAATATTAAGTCAGTCTTTGTCTAAATATTGTTTTGCTGAAGACATTGTTTGGTCTATTGGAAATAAAATGAAACAAAATATGATTGGCATGCTATATACTTTAGACATTTTCCAAACTCGGGTCTTTGCACATAATGATCTCTGGCATTTTGCTTCTTATTTCTGTTAATAACTTTTCATTATGGTGACAAGTAGAGTATCTTTCCATTGTTCCTCAGCAACATATGTTATAGCCTTTATTCTAGCCATATCATTTGGCCTGTTTATGTCATTTTCAATGTCCTAATGTTTTTCAAATGGAGAGGTAGTATGATCATTAATTAATCATTATTCCTTTTCTTACTTATGTATTAGGGTATACTAAATAAGTCCTTACTTATTGAGTGCATAGAAATAAAGTATACATCTCAAACTAAAAATTGCAAAGAAACCAAAAACAAAACAAAACAAAACAAAACAAAAAAACACACTGCCTGAACTCGCTGGCTTCCTGTTGATCCCACCTCGCAGCAAGCATGCAGGACAGGGCAGAACTCTCCCAGTGACTTCCCCAGACTGTACCCTTAAGGGAGTAGAAAGCCCGAGGTTTCTCCTGCAGAGCATCCAGTGGCTTCAAGCTCCAGACCTTGTTGTTAGCATCCTGACACCAGGGCTCAGAGACGGTCACGTGACAAAGTCTGTTCAAGTTCTCTATCATTCTTACATCTCCATGGTTCCTTTCCCAAAGATTATTCGAAATTGATCTTTTACTTGGAAATCACTGCCCTTTGTTACAAAATATTCATTCCAGAGAAATTTTAGTTCTATAAAATGAGTTTTCTAAATTTCACTGCTTCAAAAACAAACAGACAATGCACACATTGTCTTATTTTAGTAGCTGCAGTTTCTAAGGGGAAAATAATAAATGTCAAGTTTCCCACAAAAGCGTATTACACCATTTCTCTAGAATATATTCCAATAGAAGTGAGAGTGTATTTTATATGTGCTTGCAGCAAACTCAAGTGTAGGACAAATTATGTTCATGATCAGGTCTAAGGTTGTGATTAACTAAGATTTCTGGCAAATAGGAAAAATAATGACAATAAGTAAAAATAGTATTGCAAATAACTATAAATAGTCTTACAGATGAAAGAGAGTAAGGACACCAACAATTACATTGATCATAATCAATGTCCTAAATGCTATGTTGGGCATTTTCATAGAATTTAATGATTGAAAATATAGGCTTTGAACTCAGACTGCCAAGGTCAAACTTCATCTTTGATGCTTACTAGATGTTAAACTTTGAGAAACCTACTCAATTAGCCTTATTTCTCCATAAGCGTGCTTCAGCCTTTCATCTGAAAAATGGAAAGAGTTATATATACTACCTCATAGGATTTTTGTTACTAATAGTAGATTCTAAAATTGATTTGGCCATTATTGTACAATTCTTCTTGATATGATTGCATAATTAAACTACAGAGTTGAAAGATATGTAAATTAGGTGCCAATAAAGCTGTTAAAATAAAAAATTCATCAACTAAATAATATCTGAGCTCTATTATGAATAAAGGTTTGAAATTTTAACTAAAAGCAAAAGTGTAAAACAGGAAAGGAAATTTATAATAACAATAATATGTGTATGATACAGAGTCTTAAAATAATGACTCACTAATAAAACCTTGTGTATGCTAATCATTATCATTTAATTCAATATTCACTTTGTTCCAAAATATCTACAATAAGGAGTTGAGAAAATTGCTCACCCAAAAACCTTAGTGAAATGTCAGAAAGAACTTGTTCTTTGACAAAAGAATAACAAAGTCTCATAATTGATTTGAAAGGGGGAAAAAGAAAAGGCTTTATTGCTGTTTCTAAAAAAACAGTCTATTTGTATAAGCAGTCATTACTGACAGAAGGCATGTGGGCACTTACTGTTTCTTAGGTAATAATCATGTTTGTAAACTGAATAGCACTAACATTTTTTAAAATGAGATTTTTTTGCCTCCAAATTGAGTTTTGAAAAATATTGTGTTGGAAATGAAAGTGAAGATGATGGAGGAGTTGAAATATAATCAATCAATATTCAAGTAGGAGGACACCCAACCAGAGATGCCTTTGTGAAAACTGTAATCAGCAATGCTTTCTTCTGTCATCTAAATTTATCCACCCAAGTGTAGAGTACATTTGACAGTGATGAAAATAGGGATTACTATCGAGAATAAATCTACTTAAGCTGCTACAAAGAATATCAAAAGAAGAGAGTTTCTGATGCAATCAACACAAAGTTACGATGGGTGATTGGCAAGAGTAATTGAAAAACCTTCCTGATGTTTTGGGCGAAACAAGTTTTATATCTATATTTCCTGCTCTCTTTTTTTATAGGCAATAAATCAAAACAGACAATTTTGTCAGCATCTGTGCACACTTTTATAAGAAATTCTATTAGTAAGGAGAAATTTACAATTACTTTGTGTTTCCTGCCACAAGGCCACAATTATTTTATTTTTTAATTAATTCATTAATTTCTCTTTCTGATAGTTTTAAGATTATCTATCAGGCACTGAAATTAATGCCTATAATATCAACTGGGAAATCAGTGTTACATTTAAAGATGCTAAAGTAGCTGTTAATTATAGTCGAAAGTCATTTAAAAAAAGATCATTGCTAACATAAATGGTCATATTCTAGCTACATGAGACAAAATTCTTAGTATTCACCTAAATTTTAAGAAGTTTTAGCTCATTTTGAAAATGCTAGAAATCTAGCTGGAAATCTAGCTTCATAAAACTAGCTGCATTCTCTCTCAAGCTATAAAATAGCACAAGCACAGTATAGATCTTAAAAGTAACTAAGGCTTTGTAAATTCTTCAAAAGTCAATGCTTAATAGCAGATTGGTTTGTTCTCATGGTAAATAACAAAAGCGGTTTCATTTTTGCTTTTATGCTTCCATGAGAATGAGAGTAAGATAATGGATATTTAACTTTATAACTTTTATTTGTGATTTGTGAAAAGTTTAAAGGCAAATCAGTTTTCCATTCAACAGTTCATACACATCTTTTTCCATGTCTTTGATTGCAATTCCCACTTTCCCGATTCCCTTTTGTTTCTTGTTTCCATTCACTCTCATTTCCTATCTCTTCCTGTACTTTGAAGTTGATCTCTGAACAAACACTATACTTTTAATATTCTAAACGTGGATTTTTCTAAGAAGTTTGAACCTCGCTGGTGTTCTCATTCACTTTATAGATTTGTTTACAGTATGATTCAAATTGGACCAAGGAAGAGAGTTCAGTTTCATGCTTGAAAGGCTAGTAAGGAACATAGTCTAAATGGTTCCACTAGCCTATCTTACCAGAGATATTTTAATGATTTTTAATTCTGTGGGACATTTTTCTCCTAGTCTACCTAGGACAGCCTATAGTGATACCTTTCAGAGTATTCAACACCTGGGTGTAAAGAAGGTAAAAATATGATCTGTTCTTTGTAAATGTATCATGTCTACCTATTTATGTTATATCATTTGGATATTCAATTTACTGAGTAAAATGAGTACATGACATCATCTTTCCCCAACCTACCTATTTTCAAAAAGGGGGAAAGTTTTCTGTGGCACAAGCTTCCTCCTTTGTTCTGCTGAAGGCTTAGATACTTATTCCCTTTTCTTTGATTTAGAAAGTATCAATATAATCTTTAAATCAATAAAAAGTTAATACCAAATGATATTTGACTTCTTTAAAAAATTAGAGCTAATACATAGATATATCATTTCATAGTTCAACATCTTTGAATTTATAGTGAAGATGGTTTGTCAGAAATTGACACTAGAACACGTTGGTCCAATGATCAAGGCAAACCCAGGGATACAATTATATAATGTATATTGTGCAGGAAAATGTTTGCAATGCATAAACCCATTGTTGAACTACTGTGTTGATCTTTCTTGTTAAAAGACCTCCTTTTTTATACTACTTTTAATACTTTTTTATACTCCTTTTTAATCTACTTTAGAGGGTTGTCGTTCTCCAGGGACGTCACAGTTTCTGGAAAAGCATTAAAAATGTGTATTCTAGAAAAGTGATGCACTTCATACAATTCAACCATAATTGAACTTTTTGTGGAAGATTTTCACTATTAATTTCAACATAATTTGCTACAAAACACAAGCTACATATTTGCTTGGAAGATTTTGTTGTTGTTGTTGTTATTGTTGCTGGTTTTGGGGGGGCATCACTGCTCTCTGGTGGGAGTAGGTGGCCCAGCCTTGCTCCTGGAGAGCTGCTGTTGGATTTGAACTGCTAGCTCAGTGGGCTGCAGTCCCACGCACAACCACTATGCCATCGGGACCCAGTCCCTGATGGATATTTTAAAATTCTGGCATTTACTTTTTTTGTTTTCCTTTAAATATGTGCAAGTGAAATAATTATACTCAAAGTTCTGTAGAAAATTTAATTGTCCTTCTTAGGTTCTTACCACCTCACCATCACTGCACTCAACATGAGATATCTCCAGTGAAGAATAAATATCGCCCTGCATTTTTCTGTTCAATAATGACAATATGTACATATTACAAATTTCTCTTATAAACACTTGTATAATTATTTGAATAATTTATATGTGGTCATTTAAAAATAAAAGAAGACAATGAACTATAACCTGAATACTTTGGTGCCAAAAAGATCAAAGGCATATTGTGATACAGATATGTTCCCATTGTAATTTCTAAAACTATTGGTCTTTATTGATAAATATTTTGTTTCAAATGTTCATTCAATGACTTGAAGTTACTAAGTTTCATGTATATGAGAGGTAACCCCCGAAAACCAGAAAAAAAGTGAAGCTTTCATCGTATACATTTTTCTCACTAGATGAATATTGAGCCTGGGAAAGCCTGGCCACAGTGAATTTATTTCGTGAAAGCAGTTTTGCTTGAACCTCATTTTTTTTGTGAAGTCTGATTTAAGCGAAGAGTGTGTGGCTGTGAAATTTTGTTTCTTGCTAGGAAAAAAACACCACAGAAACTATTGTGATGTGAAACACAGCACACATGGACAGCGCTATGGGAAAAATTCAAAGGTCAGTGGTTTTCACATTTCAGTAAAGGTGAAATGTCCATTGATGACAAGCCACCACGTTCTGATGACTGTCAGCTTCCTTAACTTAGAAGATGTGTAGAAAATGTCTGCACTGTGCTCAAAGACTGATGACAGACCATTAAAGAGATTGGGAAACTACTGGACTATCTTCTTGCTCGGTTCAGTGAGTTTTAACGGAAGATTCGGGAGCGAGAAGAATTGTTGTGAAATTTGTGCCTCCAGTTCTGGCTGACCAGCAAAAGGAGTGTTGAGTGGAACCATGCCATGCTTTGAAAGGACAGCTTTGGAGCAACCGGACTCTTCCCCCCAGGTGGTTCCTGGTGACAGACATGGTGCTATTTTTACCACCCTGAAAACAACCATAGCAATCAAGACAATGCAAGATGCCCTCTTCACCATCATCCCTCCTCCCCACCAAAAAAAATTGTCAAATTAAATCAAAGATCAAGATGATGATCACTTGCTGTTGTTTTTAATGTGAGAGGAATAATGCATTTGGAGTTTGTTCAAGCAGGCCAGACTGCTAATCAAACTCTCTATTTAGATGTTCTGAAAAGACTGTCTAATTTGGGGCAGATGGGGGACTGATTTTGCCACATGACAATGCATCCGCTAATGCATTCTTCCAAGTGAATTCGTTTTAGGCAAAAAACAGCATGCCTCTCTTATTCTACACACCTGACCTCCCTCTCTGTGACTCCTTTTTGTTTTCCCAAATGAAGAAGGGTATGAAAGGACAGAGGTTTGACTATGTAGAAGGAGTGAAAGGGAAAAAAAAAAACTTTCCATTCTACACTCTTGTATAGTTCCTAAATTATGTATCTAGCCCACCAGATTTTAGATTGTGTCTAAAACTAGACAGCTGTTATATTCTGAATATAGATAGATGCTTCTTGCTGCTTAAATATCTTAACTCTGATAAGATACATTTTTTAAAGTTTTATTGGCATATAATTCACATATCATACAAATCAATTTTTCAATCATATTCAACAGAACTATACAATCATCTGTATAATAAATTTGGGAACATCTATTTTTCTTGTACTCATTATTAGCTCTCCATTTTCCCCCAAGTTCCTCTGCCATACTCCTAAAGAAACCATCAGTGCTATCACTGTCTCTGTACTTTTACCCATCATGATTTTCATATACAGAAAAACACAGAACAAACAAACAAAAGCATTGCATTCTGCCTGAGAGAGAGTAAGGCTATTCACATCCCTCAAGTATGGGCAGAGGGATTTCAATGGAGGCTTAATCCATATGTGAAACCTATCAATATAATTACAGTGAGTCTCAGGAGGATTACTGATAATGTTCTCTAATATAAGATAATAATGTTATCTCTAAAATGAATCAGAGACATATATAAGTCATAGATATATGACTAAATTTTGGGCTCACATTTAATTCTAGCTGCAATGTAAGAATTATGCTTATGATATGGTTCTGCTTGAGGTCCACCCTCATGGAGAGATCACTGAAGAAAGGGATGCTATCAAAAAGTTGGCAAAGAAACTAGATAGTGCCCAGCTATGGCTAAGGATGGTTTCTGTAATTTTAAAGGCTTTTCTTCCAACAATCAGTGTCCAAAGAAGGTGTCAACTAAAACCATGTGGATGCAGCGCATTATTCTGTGTCAACAATAAAACCCAAACCTAAATTATGGACACCCATTTGAAGAAGGCTCTGGATGAAGTACAATTTCTTAATATAGTTCTTCTATCTCTGTGTGATAGTCTGACCTTGGAAATGGACTCCAAGAGTTCTATGAGTTGATATTTTCATGTCTGGGAAGTTGATAGACATCCAAAAGAAAGTTGTCATTATTAACATTTCACCCTTTTTGAAATGAGAAAGGTGTGAATTGAATATTTCCCTTTGTGCTGCCCTTATAAGTTGTGTTCAATATCACAGCAGTTTATGCAGCATTTTTCCCAAGTCAGAAACGAAATTTCACAGCTGCACTCTGTTCTCTTAAATCAGCCATCACAAAATCCAAGATATGAGTGGAACTGCTTTTGTGAAAAAATTCACTGATACCAGAGAACCTTCCCAGGTGACACCGCTGTATGCACTAATTGAGAGTGAGTTGCTAGATGCTCGCCAGGAAGAAAAAATGTGTACTTAGAAAGCTCCATGCAGCAGAGATTTTTTTACACATTTGTTTTGTTTTCATTTTGTGTTTTAGATACCCCTCAAATTTACATTCCTGATGATCATATGTTTTTATTACATATGTTTCACATGTATTCATGATCATATGTTTTTATTACTATGTTTCAAATGTATTCATTCAGGTTCTGTTGAGGACACAGCTGTATACAAAGGTAAGTTCAGCCTGGCTCAAGTCAAACACCTCCTGGCACAAGTAACTCTGGAAGTTAATGAACGGGAAGCAGGATGACAGAGGCAGCAGGATGCACAGGCTGGAGATGGAACGGTAAATGAATGTGATGTCAGCCAAATGAATTCACTGTTGGTTGTATGCTGATGGCTTCAGGGTTGGGCATCACTGGCAAACCAGAGACAGGATCAAGCACCAGGAGAAGGCAAAGGGCCAAAGAGAAATTGGCTCTATTCTCTCTCTTCTACAAAAGACTACACTTAATATGATTGATAGACTGGGCTCCACCCCTATCCTTAGCCAGGAGTGCTAGTTGACATTATACCTAACCATCATAAGTACCAATCTGGGCTAATTATGAAACCAATGCTACTAATTGTCTACAGCTGCTAAATGTTGACATGGATAAATATGTAAGAAAACATACACTGTGTTGTTGATTTGCTGATCATATTGTTTGAGGCTCTTTCATTTTATTTTTCATTTTAGTATTCATCATTTTTAGGATGCATGAGAGTTTTTATTTTTGTTATTTCAAATGTCTTTCCCATGGTCATTGATCTGATTTGTTTTATTCCATTTTTTCTAGTAATGTGATTAATTATATGGACTAGCAATCAACATGAAGCCTTGTTACAGTCAGAAAAATATTCATTATTTATGTATTATTCTGCTAAGCTGTCAGATTTTAGTTTTTAATATTTTTATGAACACATGTACCTATATTCATGAAGAATACAATCTTTAATTTCATCTTTTATTAATCTTTTTGTTAGACTTCTGAAATCCATTCTAAAAATAACCTATTTTGGGAAAATTAATGTAATCCTGCTCCCAAATAGGTGGAGGCTAAATCTATCCCAAATATTCCAACTTCTGTACCACTGCATTGCCTCTGACATCAATTGCCATCATCTCTCCTTAATATGCTTCATCTCAGGGCTCTGAAACTCACTGCAATGTTCACACAGCACGCTTAACATAAAGTAAAATGACACAAATCTTGTGGGTGCTGGTAAATTCCAAATCTGAAACTCAGATTTCTATCTAGAGGACCCTCCTCATCCCCAAGGCTGCAGAAGCTGATGAAATCAGGTCAGCTTGTAGCCTGAAATGAGAGGAGGTTTTATTTGTGTTACTTCAAATGTCTTTCCTATGCTTCCAAGAATGGCAGGTTCCATAGGCAAAGGCAAACCAAATGCAGGACCCAAAAGATGCTCTCCATTCCTGGATCTCCTCTCTCGCTAGTGTTGACATCCCATGCCTTGCTTCTATTACAACTCACTTTCTCCCCAGCAGAGTGGCTATCACAAGGAATCAAGTCCGTTACAGGAACTCACAGCTGAATCTTCTCTATACTAACTCCTATCTTTTCTTATACAGATCCATTAAGGAGGGTCATTCGGTGGCAGCTATAGAGACTTTGGAAGAACCTTATTGATGTCTATTTAATTTCATCAGTGATTCCACTTCCCCGTCAGATGTAGACACCTATAAAATATTTCCACTTCGGGTATTTTCTGGTTCTTTTATATACTTTATATTTCTGTAGTCAGATAGCTGTTGTGTTAATCCTTATAGCCATTTTATCTTTTAAATTCTTGAACTTAACTACAAGAGCTGTGTTAAGGCCATCAAATGTTATTGTGATACCTGAATCACTTAGTACCTTTTTGTCTTTGTTTTTCATTTGAAAATGGAAATATTTCCTGCCTCTTTATATGGATTTTTGTTTATATATACTTTGTATCTTTGAGAGACACAGATTACAATTTTCACAGAAACTCACTATATTCAAAACTATTGATGTATTCTTAAAGCTGTCCAAAACCAAAAGAGCAATTAATCTCATCTAATATTCTGTCAATGGGGAGATTTTCCTGGACAATATTGTTTATATCCTTAACTTATAACTTTATTTTTGAGGGTGATGCTTCTGTTATGCTGATTTATATTTCAAAAGATGAGTCAAAGTGATCAAAATTATTTTCATTAGATGAGAGATATGATGAAATTACTAATATTTAAACTCAGTAGTGTTACAGATTCAATTAGTCAAAAAAACTCTGGACTTATTATAGAAAAAGATACACTTTACATTGAAATATGATTATTTTATAAGCCCAATATGTCACTTTAGATTGGAAATAAGGTCATAAATATGTGAAAATGTGTTTCATTTTCCTTCCTAGTTATCTATTTTCTTTTCTTTTTTGGGGAGGGGGGCATCACTGCCCTCAGGTGGTGGGAGTAGGAGGTCCAGCCTTTGCTCCATGGAGCTGGAATTGAACCTCCATCCCAGCGGGCCCCAGTGCCGCACATAACCACTACGCCACCGGGGCTCAGCCCCCTAGTGATCTATTTTCATTCCTTCATCCATACATATAGAGTCAAATAAGTTTCACTTTCTATAGCACATATATAACAAGTTCATAGAAACAGCCATACAATTATTGACCTATATTTTAGAAAGAGAAAAGCTCTTGAAAAAAATAATTCTATGACCTAGCCTCTGTAGGGTACACAATGGAGGAAGTAATCACTACATCAAATGTAAGCCAGCTCATTGTGTTCTTCTTGGGAACACTAATATACAAAGGCAAAATGACTTACTAGTGTTGAAAAGTACACTTAAAAATGCACTAGTTCTGTTTATTACTGACACTTTATTCTATAGAAGATCATTATTTTAATGACTATTCTTTTTCACTTATAAAACATACCAGCCCAAAAAATGTACCTTGAAGGATAAACAGCCAGAATGTTTTTTAGACACTGGGATGATCAACCTTCTTGTTATGTATTTTGGATATGTAAATAGGATGAACTACTCCCTGGAGAAGGACATGAGGCTTTATAAAGTAGAGACATCTTTCACGTATCTATATAATGCCAAATTATTTCTTAAATGACTCTTCTAGACATCCTACTCTCAGCAAATGCATTCTGTACTCTTGTTTCTCAACATTGTTTTCACCGACATTTTATTTTGTTGGGTCTTATCATTTTTTTACCAAGTGGACAAGTAATTAGTGTCCTATAATTGTTTAAACTGCTTTTGTATATAAATTATGCTTTTATGAATGAGGTTGCACGTTCAATATACTTCCAGGGAAAATGGTGCAAAACACCAATGAGATATAACACACTAACTAGTGCTTATGTTTCTACCTGCAACTGTTTCTCCAGGAGATGCTGCTTTGAGACATTATCTGAAAAATAAGAGGACAAAAGAAGATCCCTCTAAGCAATAAAGCTCAGCAAATTTATTAAAATTTTAGTTAAGAGAAAAGCAATTACCAAGCCTCGTCAACTTTCTACATTCATGCAATCTTACAATACCTAATGTGCAAAATGGACAAGGCTTATGAAACAAAAAAAATAATTTTTTAGTGATTAAAAAGCTGTCGCTATACCTATATTGTTTCTATTTTGGTTCTGGAAAACACATTCTAATATATAAATTAAAAAGGATTTCTATTCCTAATTGATGTCCATTTTTAAAATGACCTCTTTGTTCTAATCAACATAAATAATCAGTGTTTTAAAGAAAATATAGGAAGTTAATTGTCTTTATATAAATCCTTTGCTGACAGCAGAACATAAAAATGTGGGCCAACTCCTGTTTATCAACCAGCAAAATGAAGTAATATTTTAAAAAGTGGAGTGATATAGAGAGCTTAGACTAAATGTCCTGGCAGAGATGCATTAGTACTTTTCGTTTTTATTTGCCTTTCTGATTTAACATAATGTAATTCAATGTGACCAGTACAAATCACTTTTAAAGAAATTAGAAACTTTTTATTTTAGTGTACAGATTGAATAATTACCATACTTTATTTTCAATCAATTGCTGAGTACATATTATAATTTAATCAAATCATTTTATTCTAAATATATCAGACACAGAATACAGCTTTATTGTTAAATGGACTCTAGAAATAAAACAAAGAACAATATATTGTTCTTTGTTTTAATCTTTGAGAAATGTAATACTGATTTTACTGTGAGGTTTCTCCGCAATGAATCCAAGTGATTTGTTTTAAAGCATCTTTACTATCATATGAGTAAATCTATTAGACTAACTCTTAAAATACACTTGCTGATTATGGCTGGGCATGTAAATTTTGATAATCTGAATAGTTTTGTTTTCAAACTTACACTAATGTTTATTGCGTCCAGCTGCCATTCCTCACACCCCCCCCACCGACAACATCATGTTAAATTGAGAAAAGATTAAAAATATATATTTTACTTGAATCTATGAGTAATGCTCAGGGAAACTGCAGTCTCAAAATCAAGTGATTTATTGCACTGGACAGATCTACTGGGCAAAACTACTTAAAGTATTAGAAACCAAAATGTCACTTGCAGTAATAAGGTGCACCTGTCTCAGCCAGGATATTTTCAATCTGTTCATATGCAGGTGAAAAGTGGATAGTGAATAAGACTGAAGAATAAGTGATACATTTGAATTATGGTGCTGGAAAAGTGTATTGGAAGTTTTGTGGAATGTCTTAAGAACAAATAAATCTATTTTTGTAGAGATGCTGCCAGAATGCTCCTTGGAAAAGATGATGGGAGGACATCTTCTCATGTGCTTTGGGTAGGTTATCAGGGATCACCGTTCCTCAAAAAGGTCATCCTTTTTGGTAAACTAGAGGTTCCCAACTCGAGATGCCATTGTTCAACTGCACTGACATAGTGGACGTAACAATGTGCTTCACCAAAACAGTAACCTTGAGAATGACACAGGCCTGCATCATGTTTCTGGGGATCACAACCAAATCTTTGTGGCAGAGATCATGTTTCAGAGACTCCTCACAGTAACAGCAATTCAAAGTCCACACCAGCATTTTCATCAGTAAAGAACGCTGACCTGGGAAGTCTGCGAAGAGGTGTTCTTCTTTTGTTTTCTTCCTCCAGGCTTTTACATTATTCATTATAACATTCTGTCTTCTTGAACTGCCTTTTGAAAATTTCTGTTAAGCTTTTAAAATTTATCATCTTTTACTTTTGACTCTCAACATTCAAGAGCACATTTCAAAGTATCATCTGACATTCACTTTGGCACTTTCTTTCTTTCTTGTCCTTTCATAATCATGTGCCTTCTTCAGAAAGGATGTTTGTGATGACATCCCACAGCATCTGGTCTTCAATGACTAGTTTCTAAATCTTGAAATATGTTATTAGATGGTCTATAAATTCATTTGGGATATACTCAAGGTTATAATTTGGATGTTGTTCACTTGTTTTATTTCTTCAATTTCAGGTTGAACTTTGCATGTTGGCCCCCAGATTTGTTTTGATTGCTGGAATTGAGCTCCTTTTTTTATTTGTTTTTTTTTTTGTTTTGGGGGCATCACTGCCCTCTGCTGGTGGGAGTAGGAGGCTCAGCTTTGCTGCTGGATTGGAATCTCCAACCCAGTGGGCCGCAGTCCCACACACAACCACTACACCACTGGGGCTCAGCCAGAATTGAGCTTCTTCATCACATTTTCCCAGATATGTAGTCAAATGTATTCCTGTATCTTACATATGGTGTGGTTATGCACGTATATTTACCATGTGTGTTATTTTTAAAGACAGTATTTACAATAAAGTTTTGTCTTTCAAAATTCTATCACAGCATATCAAAATTCTATCATAGCATAGCATATCATGGCTGCCACCAAAGCTGCATTTCTAACTACCAATTTTCCTCTTTTTTTTAATCTTCACATTCTGATCACCAATAATTATGAAGGCATTTTGAGTACATATTTTATCAATGGCTTAATGAAGAAGCTGGTAGAATTGGCTAATGTCTTCATCACTGACTCGCATGGTTAATGTATGAATTTGAATTACAGTTTTATTAACTGGTCTTTCTGGTATCTGTTTCAATATTCTGCCATCACTAATAACATTTCAAGACAGTTCTTAAATGGTCTTTTGAAGCCTCATATGATGCTGTTTGCCATCTTCAGCAAGAGTAAGCCATAGATTATCTCATTCAAAATAGCCAATCCCATCACTACTAATTTATGCCTAGGATATGTGTCTTTATAGCTTCCATTTCATTTTTGAGAACTTTCACTTATTCCTAGATTCACATATCACATAGCCAAGTTCCAACTACAAAGGGACATTTGCAGTGACTTTTCTTTTAGAATCCTGGACCATCAGCTGGTGAATCCCCAGAAGCTGGGCCCCTCTCGGTCAGGGCAGATGAACACTCTTTGAGGCAGCAGCTCAGCCCAGGGCTATTTTGACTCTCTTCAAGGCTGAGGGTGATCAAGTTCTGGTACTATAGTAGACAATTTTCAGCTGCTATGCCTAACATTTTTGGTGACTAAGCAATTTCAAATTGATCTTCTGTTCTCCCTCCTAGATTGTTTTGCATCTGGCAGTTCTGGTGAAACCTGTTCATCATACACAACTTCCTGGTTTTGAAAACACTGATGGCACAGCTGACAGCAACAAACACACAGGAGTGGCATCTTCTAGTTATTCCTTAAGTCAAAACTCTCTGTCATATTTTGGTATTAAATTTTGTATGAATTATCTAGTGATGATCTTACAGATATCTCACAATTGGATGAAATTAGTGAAGGCTAGCATTCATGGTGTAAACACGAAGGGGACAGTTCGCTCTTTCTGCTCTGAATGATGGTCCCTGTCTCCTTTCAACTATATATATATATATATATATCTTGGCATCAATCTCCCTCTGAATATAAAAAGATTCCCCAAGCAAAGGCCCAGGTCAAAAGGAATGTTCCACTTCTGGGTATTCTTATATGCTAGTAATGTATATTTTTTTCTTTCTGACCATTTCTTTCTTATTGCAAATCACACCCTGAGGGATATGATTGGATCAGGGTTGAGGCTAGATTAAAGGCATGTATCTCACTTATAATCTTATCACAAAGATAATGTAATATATTACTTAAGTATCAAAATACATCATGACATGGTTGTCAGCCAAGTTGGCATGTCTTTGGTGGGACACCACTCAATCCATGGCAGATGTTCTAAACTATGTCTTTCTTCAGAGTATTTTACCATAAATGGTGTTCTCTATTTTTTTTTCTCTCTAGGTTCTGACATCCATTGCCATCCATTCTACATATGTTTATGTAGAACTTCCAGCAATCTTCATGATTAAAGGATTTGTTAAGGAAGCAGATAGGCCAAAATGCCAGTGTTAAACGTTCAGGATAGCAATTTATCGGGGCACCTTACAAAGTTCTTTCAGATTTGCTAGTAAATGTCCAAAAGAACACTCTACTTTACTGTAAACATTGGCCCAAAGCCACTTGACGGGACTTGTGCAGGTGAGCAAAGCCAGAGGTACTCCCTTCCTTAAGGCAGCCTTTTGTATAAACACACTCAGCTTGACTAGTTCCTTGGGGTAGGAGGTCCGCCACTCTGTTCTGTTCTCCGGCTCTTGGTTCTGCTCAGACAACTCCCAGGATATAGCTATCTTTGGGATCTTGGAGGTTTATTGGGCAGTGATCTCATTTCCAGAGGAGGTGTTCCATTCCTGCCTCTTGCTGGTAAAGAGACTCCCTTCTCTGCTTCCCAGAGGTTCACTTTATACCCAGCACCATGGTATTTCTTGTTCACGCTTACTCACAGAGGAGTCCTATCAGTATCTCTTCCTCCCTTTGGAGCAGACTCAGCAGGAAAAGGTAATTTGGTGGGAGGCAAAGAGTCCATAGAGAAGAGCCACATTAGGTAATTAGGCCCTTTGTACTGGGTTTATTTGCATATGCACTTTAACAATTGACTTAACCCAATTTATTCCAAACTGATCATGATAAAACATGATTTCCATTCATTATGGTGTGATTTATACTTTCTAAGACATGAAAGAAAAAAATAAAGCACTTTATAAAAGACACACAATGCAAGCAATATTTATTTTGGTGTTGGCTTACTTCACTTTATGTGAGACCTAAGAAGGGGACATGAGAAGATGATATTTAAAATTCCTTTGCATTGAACCCATGATACAATACCAATGTCATGATGACAGACTATGGAAATCCACATAACGGAATCACATTTCCATTTAAATAAAACTGCAAACTAAGATCATCTCAAATTTTTTCCAACAAATGTTTACAAATTTTTACAAATGTAAACAAATGTTTACAAATGATTAGCAAATGTTACAGATAGAGTTTCAGAGCAGAAACAAAACATTTCAGTTCAAAGGAATTCAGAAATCATCTAATCAGACTCTTCTTCATTTTACAGAGGAGCAAGTAGAGGTTCAGCTACATTAACTAACTTGCCCAAAGTACTGTGTCATTTCTAGCACTGAGTCCTCTTTCATATTAGTACTGTTTTATGATATCAACTGGCCATTTGATTGAAAGCGTGAGGAAAGCCGTATTGAAAGTCAGTGGGAAATAAATCTACCTCCTCTCTCCACGTTTGAAGGTCGATGTTTGATTTATTGCCAAGTGATTGAGCTAAAATTTTCTCAATGTTATGTGTAGATTAGTAGGTATCTTATATGCTAGGATACATTAGCACTAGATTGGATTAGAACCTCTGGAAAAAATGGAAGCTATGTTAAAAGTTAAACCATTAATTCCATATATTTCCATGCCAAATATAACGCCGCATGAAATGGATTTCATTGCTTTCATAAATAGAAAGAGAAAAATAAAAGAAGGGTGGGCTTGTAAGTAGACTATAGAGACTAGACTTTAAAATAGCATCCTTAAGATGAAGTGAAATTTCAAAGCTTATTTGGGATAATCTATATAGCATTTTAAAATTTCCTTGATCATGCTTAAATCTTCAGCAAAAAAAAAAAAACAGTGCCACTTTCCCCTGTAAGCATGCTGTCAGAGACCTGTTAGTCTGACATCCGGTTCTCAGATGTCATGCAAATAAGGAGACCACTATATATAAAGCTCGTGCTGCCATGATTGATCTTGGGCTTCTGGGGACAACACGGGACTCGCGGTGGTAGATCACGTTTCAGAGACTCCTCACAGTAACAGCAATTCAAGGTCCACACCAGCATTTCCATCCGTAAAGAACGCTGACCCGGGAAGTCGATGAAGAGGGACATGGAACATTTACAATATCAAGGGCCCACTTACACTTTATTCTAGCAGCGGCTGAACTACTAACAGTCAAGGGTTATTGAAAATATATCTTTCCATCAGCAGGATTTTTCTGTAGCAGTTATCACCACTGGGCTTAAGGGCGTTGACAAAGGAGCTTTTTAACACCAAAGCAGCGTGAAGCAAGCTCCAGAGCCGAACTGGTTGGAGGCCCAAATGGTGCTTTTGAAAAATAAGCTTAAAACCCCAAAAAGCAAACCCATTGTCATTAAATTGATTCCTACCCAGAGCTACACCAGATCGAGTTTCTGAGACTGTAAATCTTTATGCGCAGATGGCCTCATTTTCTTCCCACGGAGAAACTAATAAATATGAACTACCAACTTTGTGGTTGTTAGTAACCTGATTCTTCGCCTAAAATGCCACCGGGGCTCCCCCTCCCATCAGGAGTAGAGCTGTGTCCTTTCTGACGCATCTTCCCAGAAACGGGGTAGTTTGAGTTGCTTTTGTAAAGAGCAGCACAGAGACTGTGCAGCCCCTTCCCTCCCCTCCAAACTCTCCGTTCTTGTTCCTAGTGAGAGTGACTAACCAGTGGCCACGAAGAACATTCTGACGCATCCTGCGCTCATGGTCGCAGAGTAGAATTTCGTGCCTGGAGCATTTGTGGGACAGACCACCAGGTCTTTCTTCCAAGGCGCCTCCCAGTGGTTTTGTCCCAGCAACATCCCAGATAGCTGTTGAGTGATTAGCCACTGAATCGTCACTGTGTCCAGAAAGAAGTAAATAGACTTGCAAGAAATGAGACAATTTAGGAGCAATGAAATAAAATTGGAGGGAGTAACGAAAAGTGAATCTTAAAGTTTTCATTTTAAACCTGTTGATTTTTCATGTATTTCTTGAAAATTCAACTTTATTTTACTTTTCATATGAAGCAGCAAGTTATGAATGTTTCAATTTGTTTTCACATCTCACCAGGACTTTTCATCTGGTAGGGGAGTAGGGGAGGTGGGCTGAACTCAGCAAATCCATAGTGTCAGGTGTGTTGCAAAGAACTAGTGGGACTGAGCAGTAAACACTAAGAAAATGAACAACAAACATGTCTTCCTTGTGCAGTGGTGGAATCTGCAAATAGCAGTGATTTTTTTTCCTTTTTAAATTTTTACTCAATAGGGTAGTATGGAAAATTCTCCTATGCTTTGTTTGCACTCAGAAGATAAATGCAAGAAAATCAGCTGATTCATGAGCCCTTTTAGCAATGTCATAGAGAAATTAAAGTGGTAACTGCTTATCCTCTTTCTAATTTTATTTTTTATCTATTCACCACCCTCCCAAATCTTATTTACTAAATTCTTCCCATATGCCAGGTCTATGTCTACAGGTCTTGAAATTGTGGAGTTTACAAAAAAGGAATGGTGGTTGCAGGGAACACTGGGTAAGCTAGGTGAATTCATCAAATAGCATCATTGCCTCTAAATAGGATGAGCTTTAGTTTCTCATGCAATTGTCTTTTCTAAAAACAAATAAAGAAATCAAACTCTATTCCTTAATCTATGTAAACACATCACACAATAATTAGTCTGCAGTGCTAAATTAAAGCATCTCAATAGGAGGGACATATGGAATTCTCTCTCTGAGAAAAGACTTTAGTTACTAGAAAAGAATTCCTAATATTTTCTCCCTAGACATTATAGCCACATCAACCTCCCACTGATATAAATGAAATTCTTAGAAGTAGAGATAAAGAAGATTCTAATTTCAGAAATAGATTCATTATTTAAATAATACCACAGGCTACTTTTAAGCATTTTAACAAATCAGAATTATAAAGCACATCAAAGACATCAAACTGGAATACAAATAACTCTATCCTCATATTTCCTTGAATGAGTAGCATAAAAGTATTATATTGTCATTACTATTTTATATGTATTGTGTATAATATGTTATATAAGAATTTGAAGATGAAATTAATATAGATTGATCATATAGTATTTTCTAAACCCATTTGTAAAACAATAGAATATCTCATTTAATCCTTGCTATTCCCCAGTAAATCTGTTATTATCATCTTTATTTGTGAAGAAGGGTAAAGAAATCTAAGAACTTGTCTAAAGTCACAAAGTTAGAGTGGCCCAAGGTCAGGGTTGGATATACAGCTTATAATCTTTTTCCCATAGCATACTGTTTAGAGTGTTTCTTGATCACTGATTAACATAATGGGCAAAGTATTGGTTAAATTAGTGCTAGAACTTCTAAATATGAAATGTTTAAAATTAATTTGTATAAAATAAATTACATATTTTATATATAAGAAGCATCGATGGTTTTATTTACCAATTAATTTTAGTTTTATAATTATTTTCAGGCTTTTTTTGTTTAAATTATTTATATTTATCTTACTGCAATAATTATTCCTTAAGGTGCTAATTATTTCCTTTGGTAATTCATACAGAAAACTTACACTATATCAGAGACAAAATTTGTAACATTGGACTATTTATTCGAACATGATAAATAGTTGTTAATACTTTTCATATGGTAGCACATTTATTGTATATCCAGTTATAAGCTATTATGCAAAGGTACTTAGTAGGTATAGTTCCTATTTGCAAATGAGGAAGTGTAATTCATGTTAAAGGAGTAGAGAAAATAGGAAATGATTATTAAATATAAGTGATCATTTATTTAAATATTAAAACATATTTTAAACTTTTAGACTTATGCTATTGTTTTAGGTCGTGTTGACAGAGAAACAAGTCCAGCGATATGCATATATGTGTTAGAAAAAGCTTTATATCTAGAAACAATTACAAGTCCATAAGTCCAATACTAGTCCATGCGTCCCTCTTCAGACCCACGCAGTCATATGCAAGGATGCAGAATACAGGAAGGTCACAGGCCTCTGGTAGGTGCAAGGTTCTGTGGTCCCAAAGGTCTTGACTCTGGCAGCAATCTGGGTCAGCCAGTAGGAAGGTAAAGGCAGATGGAGAAGGGGAAGTTCCCAGGGCTCTTATAGATCTACAAAAGTATTAAATATCTACACACACACACACACACACACATACACAAACACTCATTGCCATGGAGTCCATCTATATGGTTTTTCAAGCATGAAATCTTTTTTCTTTTAATAACTTGTACTGGGGGTTCTAACATCCCTTATAACATTCTATACATCAATTGTATGAGCCCTTGGTATAAGCTCCTCCTTTTATTCCTCCCTCTGCCCCCACCCAATCATCCTTGATCAATTATGTTTTGTTATTATAATTTCACATCTAACACTACCCATTGTCTCCCTTCACCCACATTTATGTTATTCATCCACTTTGGGGCTTGTGGGCCTTACATCCAATCTTGTGATGGGGTCCCCCTTTTTGTTCCTTCACACTATCCTGCCATCCCTCTATCCTCATGATATCTCTAACCCCACTACTCTTCCTAAGGGCTTTATCTGTCTGTCCTGAATCCCATGTGTCAAGAGATCTTATGTATACCAATGATTGTTCTCGGGTCTAGTAAGGTAGGACTGGTTCATGGTCATGGGGGTGGGGGTGGGGAGGAGGGAGAGTAAGCATTCGGGAACTAAAAGAACGATGTGTGATACATTGGGGCTATATTACACATTGGTTGAATCATTCCTTCCTTATAACCCTTCTGTGGGTTAAACCCTGCAGATGGGCTTTGAGTCTCTAGTCCAAACTCCCACATTTGCATCGATACTATTGTTTGCTTTGGATTTTTTGATACCTGACATCTGATCTCATTGACACCTCATGTGTGCTGAGGCTGGTGTGCTTCTCCCATATGGGCTTATTTGCTTACCTGCTAAATGGCTGGCTTGTTTACCCGCCAGCCTTTAAGAACCCAGACACTATATTTTGTCATAGCCAGGCACCATCTACTCTCTTCACCACGTTTGCACATGCACCCATTTTGTCTTCAGAGATTGTGTCAGCAAAGTTAATATCAAAGAGTTACAGGTTACTAGAACAAAGCCTTCTTGTGATCGGGGAGGCCTTGAGCAGAGGCCCAAAATCCACCTGCTCCCTTAATACTTAGCATATAAATATATCTACATTGGTCTCTATTTCTTTCATTATAAATTAATACATGCTGATAGCTATACCTCTATAAACAGCTTTTGCCTCCTATTTCTTTCCTTGGTTTCCTTTTGCGTTTCTCTTATCCCACTATAATGCTCACCTTCCAGTCGACTCAGTAGTTCCTCTCAGATACATTGTACTTGATGGCACTGGCCATCAATTTTCAATCACTTGTTGTTCCCTTCTCTCTCAGTTTGTTGTCTCTCCACTCCTCCTCCCTACCCCCTCCTCTCCGATGTCACCCGAAAACCGCTGGACCCATTACTTAATCCTCAGGATTGTCATCCTGCCTATCTTATATAGATAGACATAGGGGGAAACAAAAGCAAAACAAACAAGCCAAAATAACCAGCAAAGCAATAAAGGAAAAAAAAAAGTTCCGGATCTGTCTGTTGACCCTTATTTCTGGTTTCTGATCAAGTCTGATGAGGTATCAAGCCCTGTCTTCCAAGTAAGAAACCTATTTTTAGGATTATTGGGGGACTTAGTCACTTTGCTTCCCTTGCTGCCCTGTTGCCCTCCCTTCATGTTTCACCTCACTGTGCATGGGGGAAAGCAGGCACCCTTCCCTCTCAGCATCTCCAGTGCTGTCCTCCACAGTTCTATGGGTCGGTGAGGAAACACCATGTTTGTATTAGGGACAGTCCTATTGTCCTGTCTGTATATTGGTTTCTCTGAGCAAGGATGTCATCCCCAGGGTTTGGTCAGTCATGATGAAGTGTGCTCTCTCCCTCTCTCATCCCTATCCCCTCTCAGTATGCTCCCCTGTGGTCTGGACAGATCTTCCTCTCTCCCAGGGCTATATCTTCTGTGCGTCCTTTGTATTGCCTTCTATGGGGAGCAGATCAATATAGCTTGTCTTGGGCCCAGTCTTGTGATCTTCATTTAGTTCACTTCTCCATGCAAGTGTATGACCCTCAAAGTTTGGCACTCTGGGATGAGGTCTGGTCCCTCTCTCCCTTTCCTGTGGATACATAAATAATACCCTACCTGTTGGTGTATTAGTGCCCTGTTCCTCATCACCTTCATTTTTTTCTCCCTTTCTTTTAGTTGTTCTGCAATAAGCATCCCTGAGTTGAGACAGATCCTGTCAAAGTGTCTGGACCTTGACCAAGAATATATTCATTAAAGCTTAAAGGATGAAATTTTTATGGAAGTAGACTGCCACATCCTTTTCCCAGGACCTGACAACAATTCAAACATCAAATTTTCTTTTAGCAGCCCAAAAATTTAACCACAGAAAGATCAGAAGTCAATGAAAAAGAGAGAGAAGAAAGATGAGAATAGCTGATTGCTTTAAACTTAACTTCCAGACCAGTTCTATATGCGAGAGAAAAATAAATCAGCACATCAAGGGCCAAAGAAGCACCAAATAAAATCAAATCTTGTGATGCATCTGCTTTCCTTCTATTGAATAGTTTTCATTCATTGTCCTCCAAGACACAGGAAGTGAGGATGTCTGTGCAGTGATGTTTCAGGGCTCCTTGTGTAATGAATAGGATGATGGATTTTTCCAAAAAATATTAAATGTCAATGGAACTGGTATTGTTTCCTTTTCCATATCTTATTTGTGGGTGTCGATAATACAGAAAAAATATAGCAGTAATACCAAGAAATCATCAGAAAGGGAACAAATATTTCTGTGATGTGTAGTTATTAAGCTGTCACTCAAATATCTCCCATTTTATATCTAGACACATGGTAGGATGGTGCATTCTTGTCTTACTCAACTTTTGGAAATCTCCCACTTTGCTCTAGTCAATTGTGTGTGAGCAAAACAGTCTTGAACCACTTCCAAATGAAACCTCTAAATCCAGCAAACTAGTTGCTTTGCAGATTTGATCACTGTATTGTAAATTACATTAATTGGGGTTTAACAGATTCTGTAATCAGTATGCTATAGAGGAGGAGAAGCTTTGCATGAAAATTCTTCTAAGGGTTACAAATGGTCTGGAACCTTACTAATGCCATGACCTGGCACAAAATATATTTCCAAGTTTCTATTTATCCAAGATTAAAGATGATAATAGAAGTCACACTGGGTAATTGTTAGGATTAATTGAAATACCTAAAACTTTATTTTAACTTAAAGTATAACATGGTCAATTTTTGACATGAAATTGAATTACATCAACCTGCTGACTCTGTGACTATTGAGGGCTAATCTAAAAATATTTATGTGAAGACTATTTCTGCTATATTCTCTAATGCTGTATCAAGATTAAACCATAAGATAATGTAAGATATAGTTACTGGAATGTGATGAATATGAATCATTTCAAACTCATTGTTTGCAGAAAAGTGGTTTATTTAGAAAAAATGTTGTTCACGTTTTTCTTGTCTTGACAATGACAGAGGCACTTAGATGGAGCCCTCTTCAACATAGGTATCTGAGCGATGTCAACATCGATGTAGGCCTCCCCCCGATCAATGACTGATATGTAATTTTGAGTGAGTAATACAGCTTGATGTGTTAAGTCGCTGGAAAATGAAGGTTTTTTATTAACCCAATATAGCTACATTTATCATGGAAGATCGATCTTCAAATTTTATTTTCAAGATCTTTAATCAAAGATATACTATCACTTTCACTCAGCAGATTTTTCTAAGGTAACATTCCTGTGACGGTCATGGTCCAGAGTTCATAACAACCCCTCCTTGGGCAGTATTTTAATGTAAAGAGGCAAATGCAAACAGGAAGCAAAAATAGTGACTATATGAGGACCTAGAGTGTCATGGTAATGCTGTATATTATTCAGATGATTCAAAGTTGTATATGACCTATGACAGAGTAGAAGATATAAATATGCACCTAAAATCCAGAACTTATGCTATAGAAGGTACAAGACAGTCCAGTGCAGTCTAAATTATAATAAAGTTATTTGCCAAAAACAAGGACCCTGGAACTTATTGAATGAAAAATCAGATAATTCAATATACAGATGCAACTCTAGAAGTACTTATTCATCTAAGCCAAAAATTTGGCAGTTGGATACCTACCCAATTGACTGGAAGAGATTCATATTTTTTTCCATTCCAAAAAAAAGAGGATCAAATATAACTTGGAAGTTTTCACAGTAGCATTGCTATCACAAATTATATGAAAAAGTAAGACGCTTGCAGTGGTATATTGAGAGGGGACTTTCAAAAATGAACCAGATTGGAAGAGGGTGTAGAATAAAGGCTATCATTGCCAATGTCAGGTGGAGCTAGACTGAAAGCAAATAATACTCCCCAAATGTTTATTTGTATTCTGTAGAGTATTTAAAGGCATCATAATATGTGGACCATACAAATATTATAGATAACAATGAAGAACGGAAATTCCAGAGTCTAAATCATTTCCAAATTGAACCTATACATAGACAGAAAGTTACTTATAAAAAAAGAACAAGGGGATTTTGCATGGTTCAAATTCCCTAAAGTATTGTGTCGTGGCTGTAAACTTTCACTGCATTTATCTAATCTGCATGCTATGCAAAAAAAAATCTGAGAAGCTGCAGAATGTGAAGAAGAATATAGCACCAAGATTAGAGGATAATCATTAACAATCTTCATATGAGACAACTTTGTATGTTGAAAGCACTTGATAAAGACCAAAAACTACATGCAACTGTATGTATTTCACCACATCAGAAGTATTACATAGCATAAGGAAAAGAAAATTCTCACAAGTGGTTCAATAAGCAGTACCATGAGAAATATAGACTAAATACTTGATTCATTTGGATCATAGTGCTGGAAAAAGAATATTGAAGATAACATGCTATGGAATAAGAGTGTACAAATCTATCACAGAAGTACAGTCATAATGCTTCTTAGAAACAAGAATGGCAAAGCTTTGTCTCATTCTGATATGTTATCAGGAGGTATCATCCCTTGGAGATGCCATCAGATCTGGAGAATTAGAGGATAACCCGTCAGTGAAATGGACTGACACAGTGGCTACAATAATGCACCCAAACATAACAGTGATTTTGAAAATGGTCAAAGATCATAAACACAAGACAAAACAACAACAAAAAAATACCAAAACTCACAGACATTGATTCAATACTGATCTATAATCACCACACTTGGATTTCTGCGATTGTTCCTTCTTACAAGAGTAAAAAGATCAATCTTTCTCCCAAATAGCTGCTGTTAGCTTCAAATTTCCAGCCATGTGAATAGTCGCCCAATAAGTAACCACTGTACCATCAGGGCTACTTGATCTCACCTTCACTTGACATCAGTACTAGCAATCCTCATGGGAGCAAATAGCCAGACATTTTTCCTTGCAAAGCCAGTAATGTTTAGGTTAGTAACTGAGTGTCAACTTTTGCTACTAGTATTGCTCTGAATGTGATAGTGCTATGAATACCCAAAAGAACACCAACCGACAGGATTTATTGGCAGCAGGACACTGTGCCCAAACCACCCTAGAATTGCCAGATAAAACCAGCACCTTCCATCCTAGTTCTCCAGGTGTTTAGAATGTGATTTTGGTCCTGACCTAATCTTTCTCCTGCTTGTCAATGATTCTCACTTCTTTCCATAATGGGTGATTTCAGTTTTACTTTATATATAGTTTTTTTTTTTTTACTTTTTATTTCTTACATAAACAAAGTCAAAAACAAGCTAACAAAAAATCTCCCTTTGTCTGTTGCACTGTTGCTAAAAATCCTCTCCCAGTCTGTGGGTTGCCTGGCTACCCTCTTGGTAAAGTCCTTTGATGTACACATGTGTTTTATTCTAAGTAAGTCCCATTTGTCAATTTCAGGTTCCCCTGAATGTGTACACTGTCCTGTTGCAGTTAGCCTTTGTATTCCCTGGGTCAAGGTTCTTAGATTTTCTCCGACTCTCTTGCTAATGGTCCTGATAGTTTGAGGTTTTACTTCCAGGTCTGTGATCCACCTCGAGTTTGTTCTTGTGCATGGGGTGAGGTAGAGATCCTGTTTTATTTTCCTACATGTAGATTTCCATTGTCTCCAACACCATTTGTTAAATAGAGCATCACCCTCCCACTTGATGTTTTTGGGGTCCTTGTCAAAAATCAGTTGTCTATATGCTAGTGGTTTTATTTCTGGATTTTCTATTCTTTTCCATTGGTCTATATACCTGTCATTATGTCAGTACCATGCTGTTTTGACCACTGTGGCTTTGTAGTAAGTGTGAAAGTCAGGTAAAGCCAACCCTCCAACTGTGTTCTTATCCTTAAGGAGATCCCTGCTAATTCTGGGCTTTTTCCTTCTCCATATGAAGTTGGTTGTCAATTTTTCTAGTTCTCTGAAGAAGGCTGTTGGTATTTGGATCGGGATAGCATTGAACTTATAGAGTGCCCTGGGTAGGATAGACAATTTTATTATATTAAGTCTCCCAATCCATGAGCATGGGATGTTCCTCCATTTAAGGAGGTCACTTTTCGTTTCCTGTAGTAGGGTTTTATAGTTTTCCTTGTACAGGTCTTTTGTTTTTTTTGTCAGGTATATCCCTAGGTACTTTAATTTATTCTTGGCTATTGTGAATGGAACTGCTTTCTTGATCTCCTCTTCTGTGG
>PVJH01008782.1:0-83123 GCA_004026705.1 Nesogale talazaci | reverse complement strand
ACTCCTCACAGATTCCTCATCCTCCCCCCACCCCCACATGCAGAGGTTCCCATTATGCTTCTGGCAGAAGCTTCTGTAGCTGTGGCATAGGGATCCAAGCCTTTGGAGCGAGCCTACAGCATTCTACCATTTCTCTGCTCAATCCTCCCCTCCCCTCTGTGCTCTGAGAGGTGGATCTGCACTCCAGTAGCAGGTGTCCCCTCCCACCTGCCTACCAGTGAGAAGTGCCCCTAGCCAGGAACAGATCACCCAATCCCCAACCCATCCCCTAAATACACTACCCTGTACTCGATCAACACTTTTCATCAGACCACAGAATGCACAGCTGAAAACAGTCCCTAAGGAGATCCGAGGAAAGCTGGAGCACAAAGCATAGAAGAAGGCAAGAGGGGAACTCGAGCAGGACAAAGATGAGACACAATCCCACAAGGCAGTGGGCTATATGCAAATGCAGCCTGCAGAAAGACCAACACCAGCCTCCCAAAGAGAGAGACCAGGGCTCTGAGACACTACGGAAAATGGCATCTAGTTCTAATAAATCAAACAAAAACAAGCAAGCTGCTTCCACGGCATCAACAAGAAAAGAGAAACAAAATCCAATACCAGAGGACCATCTGGACCTACCAGCAGTCATAGAAGAGGCAGATGGTAATCTACCACAGAAAGAAATCTTCAGAATGCTGCTTAAGAGTCATACAGGACATGAGGGAAGCATTACAGAAAAAAGAGGAAACAATAGAAGAGATAAAGGCTATGCACCAAAAGGAAATACTACAGCTAAGGAGGGAGCTAACAAAAACTAATAGTAAACTACGGACTTTGCCCAGAGAATGGAGGAGGCAGAGAACCACAACAGTGACCCAGAGGACTCACAAGTGGAAATTAATAAGTTTGAAGAAAAAATCTAACAAGTTTATCAGAGAAGTGCCTCAGAACTATGTCTGATGCTATGAGAAGGAACAACATTAGAATTATCAGACTACTGGAGGAAGGTGCATCAAGGAAACCAACATCCAAAATAGTGATGGAATGCTTGGAGGGAAACTTCCCTAGCTTAATGAATGGAAACCAGACAACCATGCAGAAGGCCAAAAGAACGCCAGCTAGACTGAATCCCAAAAAGGAGTCACTAAGACATATAGTTGTTAAACTATCCCATTATGAGGAAAAAGAGAAATTTTGAGAGCAGCTAGGGGAAAATTGGCAACCACATATAAAGGCAAGCAGATAAGAATATCCTCAGACCTACCAAGGGAAACTATGAAGAAGAGGAGAGGGTAGAGCAGCATATTCTGACAATTGCAGGAAAACAACACAAACCCAAGGATACTCTTCCCAGTCAAATTATCTGTCAAAATTGATGGAGAAGTGAGAGTCTTCCTGGGCAAGGAAAATCTCAAATAATATGCTAAAAGGAACTCAGCACTACAAAAGATCCTCTCTGACCCAGTAAGGGAAATAGAAGAACAACAATCACCAAGCACATACGGATGAACACCACACAGAACCACTCCATCCAGAGGCCATCAAAGGGAAAACTCTGGCTCAATAATGGAAAGAATGCAAGAATGAACCACAAACATACATAAGCACAAACCACAGAAAAAAAAATGGAGGCTTGAAAACTCCCAACACAGAGCAATAAAATGACATCACAGAGTCCACAGATAGATGTAATAACCCTAAATATCAATGGAATGAACTCAGGTCTTAAGAGACAGAGATTAACAGACTGGCTTAGGAAACACACCTTCTTGATCTGCTGCCTAGAGGAGACATAATCTCAGGATTACAGATAAAAATAGTCCAAGAATCAAAGGATGGAGAAAAACATAACACGCAAACAGCAATCCAAAAAAAAAAAAAAAAGCAGGGATTGCAATCCTAATCTCAGATAAAAGAGATAAGGAGGGACACTATGTAAAGCTCAAGGATACAATAGAAAAATAACCACTAAGTATTCTAAACATTTAAGCTTGGAACAAGCATTCAGTGGAACATGTTAATCAAACGCTCCAAATGATGAAAAAAATAAATCACAGCCTCAACAATTATAGTAGGTGACTTCAATACACCACTCTCTGAAAAAAACAGATCACTGGAAAAGAAACTCAACAAGAAGACTAAAGATGTAAACCTATAATTAGATGATTTGACCTGATAGATATCTATGGAGCTCTCCATCCAAATACAAAAAAATTACATTTTTTTCAAGCCCACATGGCAAATATTCAAAGATAGACCACATGTTAGGGCATAAGTTGAATCTGCATAAATTTAGGCACATTGAAATCAAACAGACCTCGTTCTCTGACCACAGACCTAGAGGTAAACCCCCAAACAATCAGGACCATCAATGAGGGAATTGAAACAAATCTGAGAACTTTGACTCAGGGAATACATAGGCTATCGGAAATAAGGAAGGACACAAAAACCAAGTAGGCACAAATTAACCAATGGTATATACTAAAGTAAAACACTTTTGTACATCAAAAGAATCTGCCATGAGAGTAATAAGAGAGACCACAGAGTGGGAAAGTATCTTTAGCAATGACACATCGGACAAAAGTCTTATTACTAACATCTACAATATCTGCTAACTTACAACGAGAGAAAAACCAACTGCCCACTCAGAAGGTGGGCAAAGGACCTGAACAGAAGTTTCTCAAGGGCAGAAATTCAAATTGCCAATAAATATATGAAAAAATGTTCCAGATCTCTAGCCGTAAGAGAAATGCAAATAAAAACAACGAGGTACTACCTAACACCCTCAAAGATAGCTCAATTCAAGAAATCAGAAAGTAACAAGTATTGGAGGCGCTGTGGAGAGAGAGGGGCACTTGTCTACTGCTGATGGATCTGTAAGTATGTAGCATTATGGAAATTGATCTGGCAATAAGACAGTTGGAAATTGAGCTACCATTAGACCCAACAATTTCCCCTATTGAGAATATACCCAGAAAAGACAAGAAAAAAACCACAGTCAGACATCTGTGCTCCAGTGTTCATCGCAGCACAGTTCACAATTGCAGGGAGTTGGAAACAACTCAGATTACCATCAACAGACAAATGGATTAAAAAATTGTGGTACATACGTACAATGGAATATTATGCATCCCTAAAAAACAACGATGAATGCATGAAGCACAGCGACGCATGGGAAGAACTGGAGGAAATTATGTTAAATGAAGTAAACCAAACACAAAAGGAAAAGTTCAACCTGAGTCCACTAAGGCAAGTTCAAAAAAAATCCACAAGGGGCAGAGGATATATACATATGTCCTTGGGGTGAGGTCCAGGTAACATGACAGGGGCCAGACTAAACTCAGGGATATATATGGTAGCCCACTGAAAAGGGAGAGAGGGCAAAAGAAGAGTGGGGTAGACGGAGGAGCAGGGCACTGACCCATCCAAGAGGAGGATGTTGTTGCTATCTCCACAGAGAAGGAGGACCAGACTTCAACCTGATGCCCCAAGGCAAGAACGCAACACACTGACATGAAGCAGGGGACCAAGAGAGAGGCCAGAGGGGCCATTCTCCTTACCAACTACATGGACAGTACCACCACCTCCAGAAGAATCCACTTCAGAGGACAGCACCGTACCTAAAGCTCAAGGAGAAGGACTTGTCTAATCAGAGCATACTGGAGTCAGAGAGGGGAAGGAAAAAAGAGTGAAGCACATCCTGGGCTGCCAAGTCCTGAGGACAATATTTCTACTCAGAGAAGCCAGTGCACAGAGAGGACCATAGGGCCGGCCCCACCACAAGACACAATGTTCCTCACTGACAGAAAGCACCATGAGGGACAACACTAGAGAAACACCGTGGGAACTGTGCCCACCCTGAACTCACCATGCAGAAGTCAGACACTGGGGGTGTGCAACAGAGCAGCAAGGGGAGCATAGCAAAGAAGTCTCCAGGAAATACCATAAATAGACTGTGGAGTCAGGGTAAGGTGCCCGATCAGACTCAACTGAAAAACACTCATAAAAGACAACAGATAGACCTTGAACTATTTATAGGGTTTGTTGTTGTTGATGTAGCTATTGTTTTTTGGCTTATTGTCTTGTGTCAGTGCATATTGCTATTGCTACATGTCTATCTGGAAGGGATAGGCAGGATAAACTAGCTGGAAAAGAGAACAACAGGATCACAGTTCTGGAGGGACATGAGAAAGGGGGAGGTGGAGGAAAGGGAGTTGGTGTTAACAAACCCAGGGACAAGGGAACAACAAGGGACTGAAAATCAATGGCAAGGAGGGTGTTGGAGGTCTGGCAGGGCTGGATCAAGGACAATGTAGCCAAGAGGAATTCCTGAAATCCAAATGAATGCTGAACATGATAGTGGGACAAGAGGAAAGTCAGAAGAAATAGAGGAAAGAACTAGGAGGCAAGGGGCATTTATAGAGATTGAATCACAGGTATATACAAGGGTAAATATATTTATATATGATGAAGGGGAAATGGATTTATATACATATATTTATAGCGTTAAAATTAAGGAAACACAGGGACAGTGGGCCCCCTACTCAAGTACTTCCCCAATACAGGAACATTTTTTCTAATAATATGGCAGTCTGAGATGCTCACCTTCCCAACACGATCGCTATAGATGAAGCAGGTGCATAAGCAGATATGGCAAGGAAAGCTGATGGTGTCTGGCTATCTAAAGATATAGTGTCTGGGGTCTTAAAGGCTTGAAGATAAACAAGTGGCCATCTAGCTGAGAAACAACAGAGCCCACAGAGAAGAAGCACAGCAGCCTGGGTCGTCATGAGGTGATGAGGGAATCAGCTATCAGGCATCAAAGAACAAAAAATCATATCATTGTGAATGAAGGGGGAGTGGAGAGTGGAGATCTAAAACACATTTGTAGGCAACTGAACATTCCCTCATGGAAAAGGGACTAGATAGATAGTCAGGGTGCAGTGTAGCAACAATGAAACATACAATGTTCCTCTAGTTCTTAAATGCTTCCTCCACCCAAACCCCCCCATCCCCCAAACATGATCCCAATTCGACCTTACAAATCCAGCTGGACCAAAGGAGGTACACTCGTACAGATGGGAACTGGAAACACAGGGAATCCAAGACAGAAGAACCCATCAGGACCAGTGGTGAGAAGGGTGATATTGGGAGGGTGCGGGGAAGATAGAGTAGAAAGACAGAACAGATTGCAAGGATCTACATATAACCTCTTTCCTGGGGGGACAGACAGTGGAGAAGTGGGTGAAGGGAGACGCTGGAGAGTGTAAGATATGATGAAATAATAATAATTTATAAATTATTATGGGGGAGGGAATGAGGAGCGGATACCTCGGGCTCAAGTAGAAAGCAAGTGTTTGAGAATGACGAAGGAAATAAATGTACAAAAATGCTTGACACAATGAATGTATGTGTTGATTGTGATAAGAGTTGTACAAGTCTCCAAGAACATGATTTAAAAAGAAAAAATGAAGTTGTATTTCCTGCACATTGCATTTAGAAAACAAAAGCTCAGTGAATCCACATTTTTTATGTTTTTAAAGGAAAAGCAATAGTTTACACGTAAAGCATTGTATTCTTCTGAACACTTTAAAATGGATCTGACATGCTCTTGGTTACCTTATTCAATGTTAAGGCCACGTGGTTAAGAATGGTTTTTGTTTTTAAAATGTCCTTCTTGGACTTAAGGGAAAGCATCTCTGATCTAAGTTTGAGAGTTTTTTTAAATGTTAATGTTAGTAAAGGATATTGCCAGAATACAGCATATGGACTTTCTGATTTTTGCCTATATATCTCAGCTGCTAATAGACAAGTTGGCAGCTTCAGTCCTTTGGCATTCTGCTTCTGCAAAGATGACGAACTAGAAAACGCCTTGGGGTAGTTTTGCTACTTTATCACATGGGGCGGTTCTGAAGCGGTCGGTGGTTCAAAACCACGAGCTCTTCTGTGGGAGACAAGGCTTTCTATTCCTGAAAAGAATCTGTCTTGGAAATCCACAGGAGCAGTTCTACCCTGTCCTGAAAGGGTCATTGTGAATCAGCACCAACTTGATGGCAGTGTGTGTGTGTGTGTGTGTGTGTGTGTGTGTGTAGACCTGTCTTGCTCTACATTGATCTTTCTTCTTATGGAAAAGTCCTCTTCCCGTCCTAAATTATGCTTTCATCTCTAGAAAAAGGTGGATTCCACCCTTCCCTATTCTTTGGATGAGCTTTATCCATCAATCATCCCAGTCCAAAGAACATTGCAAGGGCAGGAGTTATATTTGCTCAGCAGATGAAAGCAGAGATTTCAGACATGTACCCAACATGCAACCAAGGTTGTCTGGCTTTAGGTCGTTTACATCAGTTTGCCAAGAGTGGTCCTAGTTTATTGTCCTGGAATACTGGCTGGTTACTATTTATTGCCCTGGAATATTGGCGGGCTGTTCTTTTCTTTTACTCCTGTGTCACAGGTTAGGCAGCGAACTCTTGGGCCAACCCTGTGTTGCTTGAGTGGCAGAGCCAGAGTTGATATCCGGATTTGTGACTGATTCTCAAACTAAAAAGGTTTGAATTTTCTAGGCTGCCCCTTAAATCTCCAAAATTAGAAATTTTGGAAGTAGGTTTTGTTCTGAGCTATTATTCACGCGACAAACATGTACTGACTGCTATCCGGCAGTGTGGTTAGCATTGGGTTGCAATCCACAAGCTCAGCAGTTCAAAAACGCCAGCCTCTCCAAGGGAAAGCGACTCCTAGAAACGGTTCCAGCCCCTGCAACGCACAAGGAGGGCAGCTCTGCCCTGCCCTCCAGAGTCACTCGAAGCGGGCATTGACACACGCTGAGTTTGATTTGGTTTGGGGGATGTGGTAGACACGGAGGCCTGGTGACACTTGGTTAAGTGCTCAGCTGCTAACTGAAAGGTGGGCACTTTGAGCCTACTAGCTGTTCTGAATGAGGAGAGATGAGGAGGTCAGTTTCTGCAAACTTTTCTGGTCTTAGACGCCCTATGGAACAGTTTCATTTTGTCCCATAGAGTCGCTATGAGTCTGAATTGATTCACAGCAAGGGGCATGTGACAAACACCATGCTAGGAGATGTAGATTAAAAAGAGTTTCTGGAAGTTCATAGGTTAATGAAGAAACAAACTCATAAATTAATACTTAATGAGGGGCCTTCAAAAAGTTTGTGGAAAAATGGAATTAAGAGATCATGGACGTTTCCCCTGAGTTTTTTGCAGCCTTGTTTTGTCAAAGGATTGCTAGTGGCATGGTGCTTATGCATTGGGCTGCTAACTGCAAGGTCAGCATTTCAAAACCACTAGCTACTCTGTGGTGGAAAGGCGGGGTTTTCCACACCCGCAAAGAGTGAGTCTCAGAAACCCACAGGGAGCTGTTCTAACCTGTCCTGTAGGGTCCTGAGAGGCTTTGATGCCATGGCAGTGAGTTTGGTTTCCACCTTTGTATGATCGAGAGACATTATGGTTCCCAAGGCCCAGTGCAAAATGAAAACATAGGGTCCTTTGTTCCAGAAATCGTTAGAAATTTTAAGATGGCATTAAACCCCAATACAGTCACACAGTCACATCCTATTTATTATTGTTTAGTAAATGACAGGCTCAGGCATGATAAAAATACCTAGTATTGTCCCACTTAAAAGTGATCTTGAATACTGAAAATGGGTAAATACTGGGATGACCCTCAAAGAAGGATATTTTCTCTATAGGCACTTTCTCCATGATTGTTTTTTTTTAACCATGCATTGAGAACAATCAATGAATTATTTTGACTTAAATGTCAATCATTGCGTCTTCCCTTGGGTATCTTCCAGGGATGTTTTTGTAGCTGCGGTCTAAATGAAACTCCTTCAGGGAAGGTCTTGTGCTGCCAGCCTTCAGCAGGTGGCCAACCTGCCATTACTGTTCAAGATGGACGTACAGAGGGCCTGGAGCTCAGCCTATCACAGCACAACTCTGACTGACCATCACTGTCTAAATCCTCTACAAGAAGGGCAAGACTGCAGTCTACACATGCAGGGCAGCTCATTTTTGCCCTCTGTCCAAACTTCCTTCTTGATTTCACAAATTGGATCCCAAAGTCAACCCTTGGTAAAAATTCTGAACGTTAAATTCCATCTCAGAGCCTGTACTCTGGCAAATCTGGACCATAATATACACTAAAAAAAGTGTCCAGTACTTGGGGAGGATTTATATTTCAAAATGATTTGTTGTACACACCTGAATTCCAAAGCAGAATAGAAAATGATGAGGCCAAGCAAAGAGAATGTTACTCTCTTGGTGAAACTTGCACTTGACACCCCCTCACAAGGACTGCTATGCCCTTCAGGATCCCTGCTGATGGCATGGGCTCCTTATTCGCCTGCTGTTGGCCAGGTCAGTGGTTCCACCCACCAGCTGCTTACCTCTGCACAGGAAAGAGGAGGCCATCTGCTCCTATACAGATTTGGGACAATTAGCAGGCAACAAGTTTGGTTTTTGCTGAGATGGAATTAACTCGGTGGCAGTGGGCTTGTTTGGTTATATGGCTTTGTTAAATATATCACAGTATTTTGTGGAACTTAATCCCTGACATTTGCCATTCCTGAAAAATTCATTTCTAATTTTCAGTCTATGTGTCTTTGGTATTCTTTATCGAATACAATTTCCTTTTATTGACACATACCTACTTTAATTTGGAAATTAGAACATTTGATAGCTCACGTTGCGTTGACCACAGACATATCGAGGATGTTTTTGTTTTGTTTTATAGTAACATTTTATTTTCTTTGCTCCAGGTTTGATTTTCTCTTCTTTGAGTCAAACTGAAGTCCCTGGATTCCCTGGAACACAGGAATAGAGTGAGAAGAAATTTTTTCTTGAAGTGTGTCCTGTAGAACTTCATGCAGTTTTATAAGGAAAAAAGTCTATCATAAAAGAACATTCCTAAGAAGAACTGCGGTTAAGTCTCAACTTACATATTTAGGAGCTGTGTTAGGCCAGATTGATTAAGGAAACAGATCCAGAGACACTCATATGTGTGTGTGTGTGTCTGTGTATGAGAGGGTTATATCAAAAAGCAATTGTAGAACAATAACAGCAGTGGATATGTGAAGGTGCTTGACACAATATGTTCATGTATTGTGAAAAACGATATACAATCCCCCAATAAAATCATTTTAATAATAAATAAATAAGCTATTGTATATTGAGAAAACATCTCAGCCCAGTCCAGATCTAGTCCCTAAGTCCGACATTAGCCCATATCCCTGATCCAAGTCCATAAATTCCTCGTGGACTTACACAGCACATGCAGTGACACTGAATATCCACAGGCCAGTGGGTGGAAAGTCTTGTGGCTCCAGTGTTGGTAGAAACATCTCTACCTGGCTCCTCCAACTGAGTGTTTCCTCAGCAGGAAGGTGATGCAGAGAAAGAGAAAGTACTCAGAATTCCCATGAGAAGGTCATGCCCACCAGGAAGGCATCCTCAAGCTATGACTTGATTGACAGGCCAACTCCACCCCTTCATTCTTTTATTGACATGAAACTGTGTAATTACCACAGGAGCTAAGTTCAATACTTCAGGACATGTTAACTTTTGCCGATAAGGCCTTTCTGAATCAGACATTAACATAATAATCAGGTTTGAGAAAAGGGGCTTCTAATATTAATATGATCAGATCCTCTGCAAAGTAAACACTGATTTTAATTGGTTTGTATAGAGGCAAGTCCATCAGTTGATAAATTAACTCACCAAATTATCACAGTACTGAATAATCCACCAAGAATTCACTTCCTAAATAAACTGAAGTTGTTTCTCTACAATTTCATATGCCAACCACTCACAGTGTTATAAAAAACATTTAGCACCACAATGATTTAATCCAGGAAGAAGACTTCAGTGTTCCTTATTTTTATATTTATTCATGGAATTAGAGAGAAGTGCCCATATTTTATTAATTGGAAAGAGAGAATAGACTTTTAACCTCTCCCTACCAATTTCAATTTCTTGTGGGCCACAAGATCATCTTCGAATAGCCTGGAGGCAATAAGAAGACATACATAGGGAATGCTTTTTGAGGTGCAGAGAGCTTTACGAAGACTGATGCTCTGTATGTGTATACAAATGAAGTTACTTCAGTTTGACATTTGAAAGATGGCAATTATGAGGCCAACTATCACTTTTCAAGTATGCTAATAGTATTAGGGGCTCAACTGTGAAAAGCACAGGAGTCAAAGACTTCAATAACCACTGATAAAATCATCACCCAGTAAAGCAACAGGGCATTCCAATGCTCCCCTTGCACCTCATCCAATGCTCAAAAGTTCTAACTATTTTTGTTTGTATTTTAGTTCTAAGTATCTTGGAATGGTGCATAATGGATCAGCTTTCTTTGGATCAAAGTGTCTGTGACTCACCTCATGGAGTTAAATCACCTTCATTGATGTATGCCACTACCCTTTGGTTTATTTTCTTTGGGCTATTGATGGGCAATTCCTGTTTTTGGCCATTAGGAACTGTCTTTTATGAACATCCTTGAATGCACATATGTGGACTTCTGGAGTAAATGAACCATAGGCTGTACATACGTGCTGGTTGAGTAAATGCCGCCAGGCTGTTCTCCCACATTGATTTTTCAATGTATACTCAGACTAGCAGTGGACTTTGAGTCCTATTGCTGGCATTTGGTTGATTTTGTCTTTTAGATCTTCTGACATTTTTATGGTTTTTTTGTGGTCTCTAACATAGCAGTTCCAACACACCACGCCCTCTGTGGGGGAGATGGCAGCCTCTGTCCCTACGATTTACAGCCTTGGTATCCCTATGGGCAGTTCTACTCTGTACAAGGAGGCTTCATGAAGTTTGAGGACAAATTCCATTACCATGCAACTTTCCACCAACCTTTTGAGGGCCCCTACTATCTGTAGTCTGTCTCTTTGGCGACATAAATGAGACTAAACAAGCAAACAGAAAAGAGAGGGGGAGACGGATGCCAAGACATGTGAGGGCCTCCAAGGAAGCAGAAAAGACAAGGACCTTCATCTGGAGCCCACCGAGAAAAGAGGTCTTTCTCAGAGCGGAGCCCTGACCTGTACTTCTAGTCCCACACAGTGTGAGAAAAGGAGTCCTGTCAGCATCGGGGGTCCACACTGGGCAGCTAACTGCAGGGCCAGCAGTTTGAAACCACAGGAAAGACGGCGCTATCTACTGTGTATTGGAAACCCAGGGGGACTGTTCTACTTGCCCTACCAAGTCGTTGGGAGTCAGAATCAACTTGATGGCAGTGGGTTTGCCTTTGGAAAGGTGTGAGAAAATCAATTTGCCTGTGAAAGCCACTGTTGGTGGTGTTCTGGTGAAAACATGGATTCCAGTAGAGTCTCTGATTTTGTGATTCTAACTAGTTCCCAGGTGAAAGGGCTGTAGTTGGCCCAGGGACCACAGCTGGATGGGGCTCTATATTACAAATGTGGCAGCAGTCGATGTTTTCATGTTCATGTAAGATAAAGTCACATTTAAGAACCAACAACACTCCTGTTTGTTGAAGCCTGGGGCATTAGATACCCCCCCCCCCCTTTCTGGAAGGAATACTATTGCGCTACTTTAATAGCAAATGTTTACATCTGTCTAGAATTTATCTGCTTAGACTATATGGGACATCTAATTAGCCAAGATAAAGTTAATAATGAAAGATATTAACAGCTTGCAGTTTTTGAAAACTCACTGGTTTTCATCACCAAAGGCACAAGTTAGTAACCTATCTAAGAAAACACATACAGTTCTCGGAATAGAGATGCAAACTTTTTATTTCTATTGAATTTTACTTCATTAAAAAATTATATGAAGTTGTAACAGAAATAGAAACATACAAGTGCCTTCACCCTCTAAAGGCACAATAAACATAGACATAGTTTAACAAACCTTATCATCATTGTCATTTCTGTCTCCAGAAATACTACCAATTATTAATAAACAACTTACTTGGTATGGTTTATTGAACAAAACAGTAATGACTCTAAATACAAAAAGGGTCAACCCCCTACTACATTCAATGAATTTTGGTAGCTTGCTGTGTGCTTTTAAAAGACTTGATTCTATAAAACATCTTTCTTTCGGTTGAAACGTCCCCAAACCTGCCACATAAAAGCATGAAGGCATACACACATCCATGAACTTGTGTTGATAAGCAATTTGAGGGCAGTTACATCTTAGGCACGAATGTCCACTTAAAACTATGACAACATAATCTTTATAAACTTGAACTCAAGGCATCGCAGCCACCACCACCGAACCAAAGAGAAACCACCCATGGCTCATCCGACCTGGAGTAGGGCCACAGGGAGTACTCGCTTTGAGCCACTCACTCACTAGAAGGGCCCATCGTCAGACGCACACGAAGTGGGGCACGCTCCCAGAAGTGATGCCTCTGGATCAGTCCTGAGAGCGGGCTCTATGATCACACAGCAAAGTCACAATGACTTCCAGTTACCTGACCATATCCGGCAAGCCTTAGGAAAAATTCCTATGATGACTCGACCAGAAAGTCTATGGACCACAGAGGATTTACTCCGCAGTAAATCACAAATCAAAGTAGGAAAACCACCACGTTTCTCAGGAATAAAAGGTTTTCCTGTATTTGGGCTCTCCCTCCCCAATCTAAAAGGCGTTCGGGGCTCATGATAGACGATCAGATTATCTATCTATAAGTGATCCTGTATCAGAAAGCACTATCTCTTTTTCCTGTTAGGACATGAAACAAAAACCCTGTCCTTTCATATTTTGACCACACCCTTCCTTTTTCTAAGTGGAGTAGGTACACTCACCTCTGATCTCACATGAACACACGGGTATTATTATTTTGTTCTTGTTCTATCTGCTTCAGGCACACAATGTTTATAAAAAGTCCTCAGGAAAAGAGAGGACTTCAAGTCGTGTTAATGAAAGTGGGGAGGCAAAATGGCAACTTCACACAGTCTTCAAGTAAACAGAATCCCTGATGTTTCTGGAACGGGCGGTGCTGTGAACAAGAAGACCCTTGGGCAGCGGTGTCTGTCTGCTCCAACCCAACGAGCGGGGCTCTGGAGTCTTAAGGCACAAAACCTGGTCAGACCGCTTTGATTCGTGGCCTGCACCTGTGATTTGGATTTTTAAAAAAGGAATATAATATGTAGTCTGTAAATAAAACTAGAGATCATCTTGCAGAGTCTGAAACCAGTGGGGGAAGTGGGGAGACAATCTAAACAAACCACAGATTGTCTCGACGACAACGACAAATGCAACAAGAACCAGATATATAGTTTACACAGTTCAGACATTATTAGAGAATGCCATTAGAAAAGAGAGGCCATCTTGGTGGAATCATAGTGCTGTCTCAAAAATGGTTAAGGCTGAGGGCTGTCCGTTGGAAGTGTTCATCACCACATGGCCGTTTTGAGTGATATCTGGGTAGTTCCTTTGGAAGTACACCTGTTTAAAACAATAAACAAAACAGAGTGAGGCCAAGATTAAAAAACAAAACCAAAACCAAAACCATGCTTAACAGGGCTCTTCCATTAGGTGATGAAACTCTATGTGTCTGTCCTCAAGGGAAGCAAATCTTATCATGCGATGAGACAATGAAAAACACAGGGATTTATGGACTCTGGGAAGGAATGAGGCGCATTAAAGCGCTCTGCTAGATGGGGCGGGATGCCCGTCAACCTGTAGCTTCACCTCCGTTCTAATCATTCTGATTCACAGATAGCTTTTTATCACCACATTAAATTGATAACCGAGACTCATTTTATGGCTTCAAAACCTGGAGATAAATTAAAAAGAGGGTAGCAAAAAGGCTGGGGAATCTGGTGCCCGAGAGAGGGTTTCTCATTTTCACACACAAAATGAGCACAATGGATTTGGATGTTAATATCAGGTTGTAATCCCTATATTTTATAAACCATGATTGACAAGCATTGAAATGCCAGCATGTATGTATGAAATATCCCGGCATTTAATTTTTGCAGCAAAGCAGTTATAGGTCCTATAGAAATGTGATCTGGGGATAGTGGGCCATCATAATGAACAGAGAAGCAAAAGCTTTAACAATGATCCCACCAAGCAACTTCTCTAAAAATGTAAGATGATACCAAATAATAGAACAGTGCTTTGCCAGGCTTTTGAGTTCCTGAATTCTACCAATTTTTAACTGAACTGGAAGAGATACAGGTTTTCTGATAAATGTATAATCAGAACATAAAGGAAATGAAATACTGTCAAGTCTCTCTGTTCCACAATCATCAGTTCTGAGAAGCTGTATCGTATCTGAGTTCCTTGACAGATGGGCATAACAAAATGAAATAATGTCAAGATTTGTGAGCTCTTATCTCAAAATGTGTTTAGGTGAAAAAGGACTTCAAATGGAATTTCTTCCCCCGTCTCCAAAGAAGAATGTCACACATTTTGTTTGCGTCTTTAAACAGAAATGCACCATCTGTCTGAGGCTGACGTGTGTCCTGGGCAGGGTCTCATCATCATCCGACTCTGCCTCTACTTCATAAACACCTGGCTCCAAAACCACTTGTGTGTGGTGCCAACAGAGTCGTCACCAGATCTAACCAACTTCACAGGCAAGTGGGAAATGTGCAGACCCCTACATATTAAGGGTGGCCCTCTCTCTCTCTGCTTACCTGCATAGTGGTTATTCCCAATGCCTCATTAGAAGCATATGTTATGCTATGTTAAAAAGTCACTTAGGGAGAAAGAGAACACTTCTCCACATCTGAGGCTCTTTCCATCACCACACAAGTATACAGAAGTAAGACTTTTCTGGTAATTTCAAAGCTTCTCTGGCCAACCAACCCCCACCCCCCGCCCCACTACCACTGGTTTTAAAAGCCAGCGCATCTTAGGCAATCACATATTTATATACTCCAAGAAGACAAGTTCTTGAACTAAAAGCATAAAAACAAAGATATACCAATTTCTACTCCTTGATTTAGAAAGCGCAGGAGTGGATGCATGGAGACAGAAACTGATGCAATGGCTAATGGGAAAGGGGGGTTAGGGAATGGGGGAGCAAGCAGTGAATGTGGGAGAGAACACAGTGCTGATTGTGATGAGGGATAGACAACTCTATGCAGAAGTGGTTTAACCATGGAAGTGTAAGATAGGTGAATTTTATAGCAAGATAACTACTCGAAAAAACAAAGAAATGAAACTTGACTTCTGTTACCATGGGTAAGGAGGCCAATGAAGGAGGAAGTGCATTTGCTGAGGGGCATTGAGCTCATGTGGAGGGTGGTGGGATGATTTGGAGGGGCAACAATAATGGTGGTACAACATGAAGCGTATAATCGGTGGCACTAAATTATACATATAGAAGTTGCTGAATTGGTGGATGTTTTCTTATGTACATTTTTGTCAAAATTGAAAAAAATTACATGAATAACAATGAGTATGGGGGGAAAGAAAATGACCTAAAACTGATTGTACAGCTCTTCTTGATATGTATGAACTACTGAATTGTATGATTCATGGATGAAGTGCCATTAAAACTATTAAAAAATATTTCTACTGCTTAATTACTTCCCCCCTGCCACCCTCCGATCAGTTGTGTCTTTGACTCCTGCTCCAGGTGAGCTGTGTGTGTCAGAACAGAGCTGTGCTCCACAGGGTTTGCACAGGTTGATTTTTCAAAAGTCCATCTCCAGGCCGGGCAGGTTTCAAAGCTGTCAATCTCTCGGTACACAGCCAAGGGTGTAGCCATTCGCAATTCCCTGAACCTCCACTAATGCAAGACAACCCTCTCAAGTCAGTTCCTTTCCACATGCAATTTTCAGTCTAGTTTTAAAATAACTAGACTATAGATGTTAACAATTCTCGACGCACATGTTCTCAGATCAATGAGCTGGCATCCTTGGTGAAAAATAAGTTGCCTAGGTATAAAATCCGTAACCTGAGCTTCCTTTTGCTGATCGGTCACCATGCTGTTTACTATCCTCTTAAAACAGCAGAAAAGAGACGAGGACCCTTCGTTCGTAGGGCAGGTTCTGGAGGTAGTGGAGACGATGGCACATTGTTTAGCACTGTCCACATGCCCTAGGCTAAGCCTGGGATGGAGGGCCCGGTCTCAGCTCTCCTGGATTCACTGGATTCCTGGATTTCACCCTAGAAAACCCATGCCTCTCCCTGCTGCCTGTAGGACAATAACTCAACTCACAAGAACTAATTAACGGCCGTGAGCTGCACGCTGAACACGTGCTAAGGGTCAGGTATAAATGTGAGAACTGCTCAGAGAGGTGGCTACTTTGCACAAGGAAACCAGTCACATCGTCGACTTGAAGGGTTTCCTTTTTGTGGATCTTCTGACTCGCTCTGCACAGAACCCCCAGAGGTGCGGATCACAGACCCTGCTGACTCACTGATCACGGCCCCGCTAGAGGCAGAGGAACAGCTGGAAGGGCAGGCACTGGAGTCTGGCACTACAGTTTAACTCACCAGTGACTCTGACAAGTTACCGAGGCTCTTCTGCTCTAGTGTGCTCACATGTCAGAAAGGGACGGGAGCAACACTGGGTCAATCTGCTGCTGCTCAAGACCTCTTTTAAGGGCTAAACAGCAAGGAGATTACTTTGAAGACGAAAGTGTGCCTGACCCAAGCCATGTTACTTTTAACCACCTCCTATGCATGCGAAAGTGGGACACTGAACAAGGAAGACCAAAGAAGAACAGATGCAGTTGAAGTGTGGTGCTGGCAAAGTATACTGAAAGTCCCACAGACTGCCAAAGGAAGAAACAAGTCTGTCTGCGAAGAAGTATAGCCAGAACCGTCTTTACAGGCAAGGTTGGCCAGACTTTGTCTCATTACTTTGGATCCCTAGTCTGTGCGGATGGTTAGATACACATACCATTTCCTTTTCCTTTTCCTGGGTATCTAACCATCTGCACACACAAATGCCCTCCTTTCCCATGAGATCAGAAGAATTGCATTGGTTCCCAACTCTCATTACTGAATTTTTGGGTAAAAGATTTAGTAGAAGACCCAAAAGGGAATGGAATTATAAATTCTAATGGAATCCAGACCTAATGGAATCATTGAAGCAGGCTGACCAGTGAAAACATGGCCCTGAGTTTTAAGTCTTAATCTGAAACTGCCCTGGAAATAATTTTTAACTAAAACAGCAGTTTAGCTGTTAGTGAGGAATGAATAATAAAGAATGCTTGCCTTGACCACTGTGTTCTTTCAGAAAATTACCTGTACATGTGATCACACAGATGACAACTCAAAAGTTAGGAGAGAAATGTTGGGAGCATTGGGATCATGTTCACAATGGTGAAATCTTTTGGAAAAGAGTGGTCTAATGAAAGAATGCAGCCCACATCAATCAATTGTATACATAGAACTTATTGAATCAGTGTATGTTTTGCTGTGTATAGTGTACACCAGAAACAAAAAAACGGTAACAAATAAAAATAGGAGGATAATGTCATCCTACCCCTTATCTTTTCACCTTTAATGACGAGGCCACCAAGAAAAATGAAAATAAATCATCTTTTATGGCAGAGTCACCTGAAATCCCAAATAACAAAACACAAGGATCCCGTGAAGTGTACTGTACAAAGGCAGAAAGGTGGACTCAATGAAGAGCATCATGGAAGCACTATTTTTGCTTGAAGTCTGCACCTTGATGAAACACACTGGGAAAGGAGAACGGAGCAAAGGCTAAAAGTGCAGACATTTCCAAAACTTCTGTTTTGTTCTTTTCAGCCTCTCTCCTCTCCCCTCTCTGGGCTCCCCGTCCCGTGGTCTCATTTAAACAGGAAGAATTCCCTTTTGCCTGGAAAATTGCCCTGTTCACAACTATCCTGCGAACACAGTGCCCAGGAAAAATTCACTGCATTTAATATGAGTAGTAGTTATAATATAAGGAGCATACGTTCTGAATTATACCCGCCCCCTCTCAAAGTGATTAAAAGGAATAATGAGCAGATGAAAATCAGGATGAAAATATAATAGAAAACATTCAACGAGAACAGCAAAAACCAATAAGCTCAAAGCAGATAAAAGGGGGAGGTTAGGGAAACATGGCAATGTAACAGGAGGCGAAAAAGCTCGCAGGTTAATTAGAAGAGACAGACGGAAGCAGCAAGGGGTCAGCCTCCTGAAAGTCACACCCAATGCCAGCTGCCACTGGAACGACACGGTGCGCCGAGGGAGAGGATAGAGAAAAGTAAACAAGATACACGGAAATTCAGAAAGACTTCGAAAAGAATAAAGAAAAATCGATTTACAATATAAAGAAGAGATTGTGCACAACAAATATTCATGTTCAGAACACAATCATATTAAAAAATCCTCAAAAATAGAATCCAAGTGAAATTCCAAAAATAAAAGAAGGCAGGAAAATGTCTTCAATGACCTTCAAGATAAAGATTCTTTGAGTACTTAGTTCACATCAAGTTACCACTATCTTGGCCTTTGTCACTACACAGAAACAATGTGGTGGCAAAGATGACAACATAATAAAAAAGAAAACATACCCCGAGAGTTTTATTAACTAGCAAATTTAAATTACAGAGGTAGCAGACCAGTATTTCAGATACATGATAGGCCACACTCTGGCAATGTACCTTCCTTGACAGACTTTTAAATTCAAACATAATAGTACACATATTTCATCTGACACCAAGATTCACTTTATGTTTATTATCTAATCTACATCTGAAAAGTATCGCAAAATATGAACCCTGTTTCACAACATATGAAAAGTTATTATGGGGCCCCAGTGGCGTAGTGGCTGAGTGCAGGACTGCAGCCCACTGGCTTGGCAGTTCAAATCAAGCAGCAGCTCTCCAGGAGCAAGGCTGGGCCTCCCGCTCCCACCGGAGGGCAGTGCTGCCCAAACAAAACAAAACAAAAAGAAACATTGTTACGTCCCTTGCATGCCACTTTATTTAGCTTCCTACAACATGCTGGTCATGAATGAGCAAACGGCTACACAACTGCAGTCAGGGGTCACCACCAGCAGCTTCAAACACACCATCCTGGAGGGCAAAGCAAAACCGACTAAAAGAGACACAAAGAAGGTTGTCTGAAATGGGCAAGTCAAATAACAGAATTTTGTGTATCTTAAAAGGTGGGAAGAAAACCAGTAAAATAAAGAAAACTATACATGGTAGAATGGAATTGGAGAAAATGTAGTCTAATTATATCGTCACTGATTATTACGTAAGGGCAGTAAATACTAAATAACTAAGAGTACTATGCATTGTATGAAGCTTGCTGTGAGCTGCTGTCCAGGGGGACCGCAATTTCAGTCACCATGGAACAAAACAATGCCGAGACCTGCACCACAGTTCAAACCCATGGGGTGGATGTCACTGGCATCTCTTCGGAAATCCACTGCTTCCAGACGTGTGTAGCCTGGAGGCTCGGCTGACACTTTCTCAGAGCCACATGTACGCTTCCACGGACAGATGGGAGGTGACTGCACTCTGCCCCATTATATGAAGTTAGTGCTGTAAAATAAAATTCCTAATAGAAATGCAAGGCACACACATAAAAACTAAGCAAACAAACAAAAAGATCCTAGACAGTGGAGTGAAAAATAAAACAACACATAAAAACTGACCACACAAGACAATGATCAAGCATCTATCTCCTGTCAATAAATGTAAATGAACTAAGCTCACTGATTAAACCCAGAAAATTAAATCACAGAGCAAAATTTAACTACACATTCCATACAAAAGACACATCCTGTGGTCTGAATGTAAGAACAATCCCAAACATAGCAGGTAAATGAAAATAACATGAAAGCAGATGGAAAAATCTTAGTTTAGAGCAAGCTTAAACATATTATGAATAAAAGCTCAAGTCCTCACTACCTATGCATTGACAACTACAACATCAAATTGCTACAAGCAAAATTGACAGAAACTATACAAGCCAGATGAACAAAAATAGAGACCATATACAAAAATAATAAAATAGATCTAATTAAAATATATTCAACAGCCATTTCATTTATTTCAAATGCCCACGGAATGTTCAAAAAATTTCCTACATATTAGACACAAAAAACAGCATTAATAAATTCTGACTGGTTAGAAATGATGATCACAAGAAAATTAACATAAACTTAACGAGAAAACAAACAACATTTAAAAAGAATCCCAAACACCAAAAGCCGTTAGCAAAAACTTTTCTCTCAAATAACTTCAGAGTCAAAGATGAAAGCAAACTAAAACTGAAGAATTCAGCAACAAATAAGCAATATGTTGGAAGTGTTTCATAGGAGATTCTCTACGATACAGCTAGGGCAATTTTCAGAGGAAAATTCAGAGTCTTGAATATTTCTATTCATAAACAAGGCAAAGGAAGACTAAAAATGGATACATTCAAGAAGCGAAAAAACAAGGACAAAAACGAAGACAGAATTAACAAATATGAAAGTAGATATAAATTCCAAAACATAAAATACATGAATAAATAAATCCTAGAGCTTGTTCTTTAGAAGAAAAATATAACAGGGAGTAGAGAAAGCACAAATGCCATGTTGCCATTAGAGAGAACTAGATGTAATTACATAATTTCTGATAGATTAAATGGAAAAGAATTAGTATCATTTCTGCACAAATGCTGTACATGCACATGGCTCTCGATAACGCTCAGAATGTATCTGGGAGATCAAGGAAAATGGCATCAGGGACTTCACCCTTGGGAAGGAGGGCAGAGAAGAGTGAGAGTGTAAATGACTTTACAGGTTTTAACATTTTGCAGCATAACAAATATCATCTGTTTAAGAAACCCTTGTAATGAAAAATGTATTTTAATGAACTAGAGTCTTTACAAAAGTTACAAAGGTACTTACAGAAATGCTAACTGGGTTTGTTTTCTCAAGGAAGAGAACGAAAGGCACCCTTCGGCTTTATGGACCTCACAGTTCTTTCTTCACTATTTCAAGGAGTCGAGCTTAGCAAGTGACCCAGCTTGCTTGCAACAACATTTGCAGAAAAGCAGCCATGTGGTCCAGAGTATGATTTGGAAGTCCCTTCTACAGGCGGTGCGTTTTCATTTCAAATGAATGAACTCTAATCTGCTGAAGTGAAAAGCTTGCTGATTTAGTCGAATTCCCATGGTGTTGGAAGTTCTGAATGATGCATTGACATCTGAACATTGTACATTTCAAAAGTTGACAATCTGGCAGCTTGTGCTCTTAAGAGAACTGAATGTATGCAAAAACAATGTCAAGAAGATCTGCAACTTGGATGGGGATCAAGATATGGATTTCCTTATGTCTTTCCCTAAAGGGGAGCTGAGCCAATGCATTAGGCGAGACTGAGAAATCAGAGGGAGCTGTGCTGCCATGGTGTGAACGTGGGCCCACCTCAGACATCACACTGAAACAGGGAGATTCTACTGGGAATGGATACTTCAGGCTAGAGCATGCACCTCACGCAGAAAATCACCTCCCAGTGCCCACCCATTGCCGTGTGAGTGTTCTTAGCCCAACCTTTCATCTATAAAGTTATTGTACACATCTGAGAAGTAGGTCAGCGATTAACAGTAAATTATAAAGAACTACAGGAATATAAATCACCATGGTATTGTCAAATTAGGTACACATGGCTGAAACAGTAGTGAGGTGGGGGGAAAGAGGATGACCCTCGAAGAGAAAGAATGACCCAGAGGTGGTTAACTAGGCGCGTGGGCACAGGAACAATGGTGAGGAGGTGCAGGACCACGTAGTGCTTCTTCCTGTGGTGCACAGTGTTGCTGGGGGTCCGAGGTGACTTGATGGCACCTTATAACACTAGGTATCAGATTACTGACCGGGCATCAAAAGATTTCTAAGTCTATGACCCACCTACCTTTCTATGTCTAGGCTACACTGGAGTTAGAATGCTTACTGAAACAAAGTATTACTCATTTAACCTCTGTCCAAAGCTAGAGTGACTCTGGGTTGTCTTATTTCTTAGGACCCATTTTCCTCATCTGTAAAATAAGGATGGTTGAACTACACTATCCTTTCTTGCTCAAAAATCCCCTTATGTGTTTGTTATAACTCAATGCCTTAGTATTGACACATTTTTCAAATGGAAGTTTTGACAAGTGGAGGGTACATATCACTTTGCTGTGAAATCCCTAAGGTCAAAGGCGAAATGGCTTGTGAAGTTCCAGGCTGTTCTGTCACTACGATTCGGACTATACAGGGAACCAATGCATTAGGTAAGACTGAGAAATCCAAGAGCACTCTCTTGCCACTGCGTGAACTTGGGTGACGGGGTCCACCTCGGACGCAACTTGCAATGCAGTATCTCAAATGACTGACTAGGTCTCATCACAGGAGCTTTGGTTGGGAGACACTTTACAGACTACAGCAGTCTGCAAATACCACGTCTTAAAAAAGCACATCAAAAACACACATACACACACACATAGAAATATCTAAGAAATATCAGGACAGATCAGTCCCTGGAAAAGGACACAAGGCAGGTAAAGTAGAAGGGCAACAACCAAGAGGGAGGCCCGTAGTGAAATGGACTGGCACCGTGCTTCCAATGGTCTCGGCCACAGCAGCAGGTGGGAGGCAGGCACCGAGGGACGGCGGTCTGTTCTGCTGTACACAGGCTCGCTCTGAGTTAGGGCCGACTCAGTGGACCTATCTATCATGCAAAGGCAGACACTTACTGAACAGTTTTCAGGCTAGAGCACAATACAGAGAAGCAGACTATGAACAATGACAGGCAGGAATCAAGGCTCTATTTTAGAGAAACCTTTCATTCTACTGCCATAGTGCCAGTTTTGACTGCCGACTACTCCTTACGATTTGAACTTGCAATTAGCAGCCCAATATGTCCAGGGCCCCTGACATTTCATATATATATGAAATGACACACAACACATGCAGTTTCAGGGAAGGACTATTAGATCCTAGAACATGTTTCCTTATTCTGTTATCTTTAATAGTTACTTAAGATAATACACAAGTAATTTTATTCTATGTCAAAACGGTAAAAGCTATGAAATGATGCAGCATAAAATGTAAAACATAAACTCAGACTCTCTCAAGACAAACAAGAGACACCTGGTGGTGCACATGATTAAGCACTTGTCGGCTAATCTAAAAGTTGGCACCTTGTTCCAGTAGGGCTGTGTAAACGTTGGCTAAATTTTATAAGCTGAACCTCAGTTATTTCATCTGTCGAATGGGATAATACTCCAACCCTCCAGTTGCCAAGATATCATTTAACCTGGAAACTATTTATTGAGCACCTTCTTCATACCATATATGATACTAGTACCTTGACATACAGTACATCTCTGTGAAAATGCTTTGTAAACCTCCCAGCACTGTTAAGATATAGCAGAAAGGTATTACAAATTCTTGCTGATGTTTAAAGTCCTAGAAGGCCCCAAACCACTTGGCATCTCGTTGGTCCAGATTCACAGTGGCCGCACCTAAGCTTTCTGAGGCTGTGAACCTCTACACAAGCAGACAGTCTCGGCTTGCCCAGGGTTCCTAAAAGGCAGAGGCAGCCTCAGGGGGGAATGTGGACCTAATTCTAAGCAACAACAAATTCGGGAGAAGCTGAAGGGAAGTGTCAGTATCACACATAAGTTTTCTTGACAAACATAACACAAGAAACAAAATAAAGGATGCAAAAGCCATCTATACATTTTCCTGGTAAGATTTTTCTAGAACAAATATAGAATATTTCAAATATTCCCTCTTTTAAAACGTCCCAATTTTTCTGACAGCATTTACACCTCCAGACTGTGCCAACCATCAATTCTATGGAAGCTGATGGGTCTTCAATATCTAAACCCAGTGTCCAGACATGCATGTAAAGTGTCCATTCTAAAATCTCTCAGGCACCCGTGCATGCACACATCAGTGCACACACATATTCTACCCCACCTGTTTCTGCTGACTTTCTGCAGACTTGATTTCAACCTGGGATGTGTTCTTAAAACCCAGTCTTGGGAGCTTTGTCTCTGGAAGCTTATAATTGAAAAGGATACACGGTGCTTGTTACTGGACCCGTGGTGCCAAATTGTGGGGGGTTGGCCTGCTGAGACAAATGCTAATTACAACTCACCTGCTTCGCTGTTTCGGTGAGGGCAGCAGCTTCGGCCTTGCCCAGCTGCTGCACCATCTTGTAAAAGAGGCTCTCTGTATTTTGCAGCAAAACATATGGCTCATCATATTCTTTCAGTCTTCCTGCATCCAAAACCTGTTCATCAGCAGAAAGCAACCGATTATAACACAATGTTGTGCAGGAATATATTCTAACTCAGACAATATTTCAGGAAAAGGGCAGGCGAGGGAGAATACGGAGCATCTAGCTGGGTGGTAGGCCTGGATGATGTTTAAATGGCTTGATTACCCTGCTTTATTGAGCAAACAAAGACCTAACCTAGCCTTTTATTATTATAATGCTATAAGAAAAAAAGAAAATGAAAGTTATAGGCTATTATTATGGACACTCAGCAGTCTTGGGACATTACATGTTCTGCAGAGGGCATGTGGAGCTGTTATCGCTAGTAAGAACTTTTCACTCTCAGACTCTATGTTCGGAGGCAATTTATCCACATATATTCTGAGTGGGGCTATTCTTGGTTTAAGAAAAGCAAAGCTCAACTTATAGAAAGGTAGGATGATGTCCTACAAACCAGCTGGCAGTGACCTGACAGCAATTTAATTACCAATATGGCTTAACAGAATCGAAGTAGTATCTGGAAAATACAGGAACACTTCTGGAATTTCTTTGTTGCTGCTGTTGTTAGGTATGGTTGAGCTGGGTGGCCCTGAGTGTGTGCGAGAGTAGAAACACCACACAGGGCTTTCCAGGCAGTAATCTTTCTAAGAGCAGATGGCAAGGGCTTCTCTACAGAGGCTCTGGGTAGATTTGAACCATTAAACTTTGAGTTAGCAGCTCGCCACTTAGCCACAGGGAACCTAAACCACGCCAGCTGGTAAGTAGAGACCCGTCACACAGGTCTCCCAGAGTCAGAGCAACTTGCAGGGCACAAACCCTTGTCAGGGATGTGAGGGTATGTGTGTCTGCAGTTGGATCTGGTTATAGCTTATCATTCTGAAAGTGGAAGCCTAGGTGCCAGGGACCCTACCTAAGTGGCTTCTGCATAATTACTTGGCAGGGAAAAAAATCTCTAGGAATCCTATTTTCTATTTGAATAAGACTAAAGAAGCAATTATGACACTGAGCCCCAGATTTCAGTCATCAGGCCCACGCAGTACCGCACAGGGCCAGTTCAGTCAGAAGTGCCGGGGGCCTGCATACGTTTTCCCAATTGCCTCCCTTGCGTCTTTCTCCCGTTCTCGAGCTGCCTGCCTTTCAGCTGTTTTGGTGCTCATTAATCCCTGAGCTGGAAATGGACAAGGACATGAAGAGGAAGGGACCCAATTCTGCATTTCCACTTATTACTAGTTTGGGTTAATGGTTTCAGAGGGAAAAGTCTGAAACAATTGTCCCAAATGATGTACCTGGGAAAACATTTCAAATGTTAAGTGGTACTTAGTTCTCCATTTATGCCATATTTAGAGGAACTTTATCGGAAGAGAATATGCTGAAATTCAAAGTGGGACACGGGTTGATGTTGTCTGCCCCCCCTCCCACCCCCCACGCCATGTATTCGCAGCTAATTCTGCCTCATGGCATCTAATCGGAAATATTTTTAAGTCTCATCCAGGTCATTTTCCTGTGAGTCTTCTGTTAGACTACTGTGAATTACTCTGCAGGGCAAAGTTGATCAAAAGAGTTCAAGACTAATTGTATCTGTCACATCCACATGCTCATTAAAAGATCCTATAATTTGGCAGGCCAATTGAGACACCCTGAATGTGTCATTTCACTTAAGCATAGCCTTGCAGGAGGGGCCCACACCCCCTGAAGAGAACGAAGAACAAGAAAACAAAGCAGCTCAACATGCGGGGCTCTTTCAGGCAAGAGGCTAGTAAATAAGTGAGTCAAAGTACTTGACAAAGCCACCAACCCTGTGACAGCAAACGCGCCACATCAACTTTTCAGATCATCACCTGAGAGGTGATGTGTGAGTTCTCCGAACCCACAGACCTTACCTAATTTGCAACCGAAAGAAAAGAGGACTGATTTTTTTTGTTTTTTTTCGGACATCACTGCCCTCTGGCGGTGGGAGCAGGAGGCCCAGCCTTGCTGCTGGATTTGAACCTCCAACCCAGTGGGCCGCAGTCCTGCACACAACCACTACGCCACCGGGGCTCAGCTCAAGAGGACTGAGCTTTTGTTCCTGCCCAACTACTACGCTATTTCATTTGCTCAAAAGCCGAGCTCATAAGAAGACTTCCTGTTTCCCCACATATTGTCTGGAAACGCCGCCACGGAGACCAGCCGATCTCGGAGGAACTGGTCGTGACAAAGGTGAACTCGCTGCCGGCGAGTGCACGCTCAGTCTGTAGGGCAGCAGGTCTCCAACTGCCTCATGCCGCCACCATTTCGTACAGTTCCTCATGTGGTGCTGATGCCCAACCCCAACATTATTTTTGCTGCTGTGTCGTGAGTGTAATTTTGCCACTGTTAGGAATCGGGCGACCCTGGTGAAAAGGTCTTTCGACCCCTACAAGGGTTGCAACCCACAGGTTGAGAACCACGGCTCTAGAGGAACAGAGCTGCCCGGTGCCTTTTGGAGACCGGAACTATTCAGGAGTAGAAAACCCCGTCTTTCTCCCTTGAAGGGGCTGGTGGGTTTGAACGGCTGACTGTGTGGTTAGCAGTCCAGTGCACAGCCCACAATACCATATCATCAAAGCAAACCGTCTCTCTCATCAAATCAGTGCTGGCGCGTAGAGATGCCCTGTGCTTTCCAAAATGGCTGCCGGCAGCAGAAAGCCCAGTCTTTCTCAAAGGCGCTGCTGGAGGTTTGGAACTGCTCACCTGCCAATGCACCACCAGAGCATACCTCACGGCTCTCAAAAAAGAAATGGGATCCTATAAATGATAAAAAAAGCACTTGCTGAGCCTCACCAGTATTAGCAATTTCATGATGGTCTAGTGTATTTTATAAAGAAAGCTGTCTCTTTGGGGACAGCATTGGGATCCTTTCTTATAATGCTTATGATATCCTAAGATAGATTTACAACATAGACTGATCCTTTCTTATAATACACTGAGATCTGCTGACCTCAGTGGCACATAGGCAGTTTCTGGAAATATGTAGGGAAATAGGAAGTCTTATTAACTCAAATTTTGAAAAGTAAGTAGGATAGTTGGGCAAAAACAAGAGCTTGGTAGTCTCTTTGCCCCACCCCCCTTGCAGATTACATAAAGTCTGTGTAGTCAGAGAATTCACACTTCACCAACTCTCAAGAGGTGATCTGTAATCCTAATGTATTACAATGTAATATTTTCCTTGTACACTTTTAAACATGTAAAACACATTTCTGTAATGTCATTTCTTTAATATTCCTTTGACATACACTAAAATAAAATGCAATATCTTTACATGAACTAAATTATTATATTCCCAACTGGATGTATTTATAGTGCTTGAGAGATAGAAGTCCTGATATATAAATACAATTTAATAAAGAACAAGCCTAAAATAAAACCAATGCAATCACCCTGTATCTAAAGCTACCTTTTGAATCTGAGAGGAAAATAAAAATTAGAATGCACTGAGCATTCACTGTGACCGTCAGTTCTCAAAGTGGAATAGACAAGCAAGGTAGAGAATGTCCATCTGTTTGCCCATCGGTCCATCCATGTGGGAACTGGTTTAGCATGCAGGGAAGTGAGGGAAGCAGAGTCAACCAATGATGCACACAGACTCTGGAGACCAGCTCAACGGTGCAAATCTAGCTTTTATATTAGAGTTTTTGTAACACTTATATAGGTTTCATTGACCAATCAGATAATTTCTTTCACACACTTCCTGGTTTCCAAACATATCCTTATAAGGTCATGGTTTTGCAGCAAGAAAAGTGATTGGCCCACACTGTGGGCTATGTAAATAAGGTATTTCTGGCTGAGTTATGTAAAGGAGATATAGCTGGCTGAGTCAGCCATCCAGTTGTCTTATAAGGCTATTTCATCCAATCACATTACAGGGCCAACCATCCAATTGCATTGTAGGACGCTATCATCCAATAGTATTACAGGAGCTTAGCTGTTACCATGGGGAAGCTAGATGCATTCTGAGAGGCTGTATTTCAGAGTTTAAAGTAGAAGGTTGCCAGATAAGCTGGCCTGGGTACTTATTTACTTTGAGACCGGAGTTTTTTTTCCAGGAGTCATGGAACTGCGGGATAGCCAGCAGCTTCGACCTGATTTAAGACGCAGACTGTTCCCAGAAGCTTGGAAGCGTGCGTTCCACCTACCTAAGGGTGTGGATACCCAGCGGCTTCAAGACTATTCCAGGAGACACAGCAGTATCCTGCACTTTCTACACCTTTCTCCCAGACCCACAGATCCTGCCAGGAATGCCACCACATCCATTCATCCACCCATCCATCAGTCTTTCCTTCTTATCCTTTCATCTGACTTCCTTCCTTTATCCCCACCCCTCTCCGGCCATCCTTCCATCCACTCGGTATTAAATGATTGTCTATTATCAACACACCATAATAGGGATGGTGGATTCCAAGATAGACACGATATAAACTGTCAAGAAACTCACAATTAGGGATGAAAACCAAGGATCAGAGGAGCAACTTGGCCAAGGCTGCCAAATTGAAAGAGGCAGAGGTGGGGGTGCCCTGGTAGCACAGTGGGTAGGGGGGCTGAGCTAGTAAGAACCGGGCAGTCTGAACCCAACAGTCATTCTGTCGGAGAAAGGCGAGGCTCCCGGGGACAGAGAGATGACCTTCTTGAGAACTCTGCAGAGCAAGTAGTTGTACTCTGCTCTAAAGGGTTGATTTGGGGAGTTGGGATTTAAATTAGTATCTAAGCCTCTAATTCTTTACTCTGGTTTTTAAAAACACAGACCAATTTATTTACTCTTTATCACTAAATAAGGGATATGGACATTTTAAACATTTAATTTCCAAGGATACTTTTCACTTAAGCAGCAACTTCTATTAACTTAGTACAGATTAAGAAAATATGCCCATCAGTATAAACAGTTTCCTACTCTACTTCCTACTACCACTTTTATCATCCCAAGGGCTCAAACTATCCAGCATGACCCTGGCATAAAGTCACAGACAAAAAGGGGGAACAGTTTTGGGGTTCTAGCAAGTGACACTTGGCTAAAATACAGTGAAGGAAAGTGTAAGCAAACTTTCACGCCTGAATTTATTCTGCAAACATTGACCACAAACTTACTGCATGCCCATCATATTGCTCACAGCCATGAAAGAGGCAAGGTGGGTGAGCACCCAAAGCTCCTCTGTAGGAAGTCCTTCTGGAAGAAGGAAGGGCACAGGATGCTAAGACAAGGACAAATGTCAGAAGTCTGGTGCCAGACCAGATCATTTCTAGCCAGGGGGCTGAGGAGGAGCTTCCCAAAGGGGAGTCCACAGGACTGGGTCTTGAAGAACAGAAGCTTGTGTAAGCAGAGGAGTGTGGTGAGAGTAGCAGTGGGTGCAGACAAAGGAGACTAATAGGGAGTCAAGAGGGCAAGAGAGTCTACTGGCCCCATGTCATTTAACTTATTTGCTGATGCACATCACAAGTTAGAGGTCACCATTATATACAGATCGAAAGTCTAAGACAAAGGAAACAAAGTTCAGGGTACAGTTGGGTGGCTGTCCAAGCGCGCAGCTTGGCACGACCAAGGGCTGTGTTTAAAAACAGAGCAGTGGCCAATGAGAGCAAGGGTGGAGAGTGTCTAAGTGGTATTGAAAGATGGGTGGTGATAAGGTGGGGGACCACGTGCCTCAAGTTGATAGCCATCAGCAAGGCACAAAGTACCCTTCAGGAAGTGAGCCAGCTGTAAGTGGCTTTGGAATTGACTCCATCTCCTGGGGGCTCCACGGAACCAGCACAGATCTGAGTTCATGGAATCTTCTGTGGCTTGTTTTTCCATGAGAAATGGCTCAGGGTTTTCTTCTGAGGGCCTTTAGACCGGACTTGCAATTCTAGTCTTTTGATGGAGAATCTGGCACTTAACCCCGTGTACCACCCAGCAATGCCAAAAGGAAAATAGAAAGAGTAAGAGTTGGTTGAAGGTAGCGGCATGAGGCTATATTAAGTATTGAAAACTCATGTAAAGCACTGAGAATGCTTGCATCTCTTGGCTTCAGGGGAGCCCTGGTGGCGTACAGCGTGGTGAGTTGAGGGTTGATGACTGCAAGTCAGCAGTTCAAAACCACCAGTCCCTCTGAGGGAGAAAGACGAGGCTTTCTATTCTCATCAAGATTTACTGTCTCGGTAACCTACAGGGACAGTTGCACTCAGTCCTGAAGGGTGTCTGTGACTCAGAATCGGTCCCATCGCAGTGAATTTGAGGCGGCTCTTTGTTTCGTGTTTGAGAATTACCCTATATTGCCACTCTTTGCACCTACGCTAAACTATAGTAATAGCCGTGTAGCTGCAATTCTTGGGTCTCGGGATCTCTACAGGAACTTGTAGTACTGCCTGGTATACCATTTTCCCAATCACTGTTATTATCGTTAGGACGTATTGCAATTATTGTTAGGGCTTATTGTTGCGACCACTGTGCCCAGGCATCTCTCTGAACAGGTCCCTCTGTCCCCCGACCCTCTATGTTCTCTAGTATGTGCAGTCCCTGGAGGGGGCCGGAGGGGTGCTGGGGAGGGAGGGAAAAAAAGAGAAGCTGGTATCAAGGGCTCAAAAAGAAAATGAATGCTTAGAAAATTATGATGGCAACATATATACAAATGTGCTTGATACAATTGATGTATAGACTGTTATTAATATATGTGCTGCCGAAGCGAGCGCTATGAATTGTTTTTTTTTTAACTATGAAATGTTTTAAGAGCTGTAAGAGCACCCGATAAAATAATTTATAAAACACAAAACAAACAAGTGAAAGGGTTTCGCAATCCTTGCTTCTAAGGAACATTCTGGCTGTACTTTTTCCAAGACAAGCTTATTTATTCTTCTGGCAGACCATGGTACTTTCCATATTTTTTGGCCAGAACCATCATTCAGAAGCACCAATTCATCTTTGGTCTCCACGTTGACTGCCCACCTTTCACATAAATACGAGATGGATGCAAATGCCATGGCTTAGGTTAGGTGCACCTCAGTCCTCAAGTGACATCTTTGCTCTTTAATACTTTCAAGAGCTCTTGTGCAGCACATCTGCCTATGAATTAACTGCTGCTTCCATTAGTTAATTGATTTTGGGCCCAAGTAAAATGAAACCTATGACAATTCTTATTATTGTCTCTGTTTATCATGTTGTTGCTCATTGGTCCAGTAGGGAGAATTTTTATTTTCTTGATATTGTCTCTGGGGCCACAGTGGTACAGTAGGTCACACGTTGGGCTGCTAGCCAAAAGGTCAGTATTTTGAATCCACCAGTCACTCCACATGACAGAGACTAGAGGCTTTGCTCTCATACAGATTTATAGCCCCTTGAACTCTAAGAAGAGGTTCTCTGAGTCAGACAGGCCTTGAGAGCAGATTTTATGTTGCCGCTTGGTCTATGTACAGGTTCTGCATGACCATAATTAACTGTGCGAAGTTCTTACTCTTATCCATTGTTTGTTAAGACCCACACAATTGAATGTTTTTGCAAAGTCAAGAAAACACCATTCTGGTATTCTCCGCTCTGAGTCAAGGTCATTTTGACTTCAGTAATGAGAATCCTTGTTCTATGTTCTCTTTTGAACCCCGGTAACTTGATTTTCTTTCAGTTCCTTATTGATGTACTCCGCAATTGTTTAGCTGCAGCAAAATAATCTTTGGGTGTGCGATTGATGAAATTATTTGATTATTTCCATATTCTATTGTGGACATCTTTGTTTGGAGTAGGCCGCCAATGTGAACATGTTCCAGTTGGATGGACAGGTAGCTATCTTCCAAATCTCTTGGGATACCAGAGCGAGTGAACACTTCCGGCACTGCACACATTTCTTTTTTTTTTCCCCTCAAAACATCGCAGCTGGTTTTTCATTAAAGTCTTCAGCACAGCTTAAACTTCTTCCTATCACACCACAGGTTTTTGATCAGATGCTACCTTTTACAATGCTCCAATCCCTGCTCATTCTTTTTGGCACAGTAACTTCATGTGTCCCTTCCATCTTTCCTTGCAGCTGCTATATCTTTCAGTATTTTGCCCGGCGAACCCTTCAGTATTGCAATGTGGGACTTTAACTGATTATGGGAGTGGACACGCGCTCTTCCTCCCATGGAGCAGCTGGTGATTTCCAGCTGCTAATCTCACAGGTAGCTGATCACTACGACCCGTGGCTTCAATTTGAACTGAATTAAGAGTAACTGATGGTCCTTTCCACAAGCAGTCCATTGTTCTGCCTGATAACGTTGACGCCCACGGTCTCTTTCCACAGACATAGCCATCCGCTAAAGAAAGTCCAAATGTACACTGCAAACCAAAATTCACGGTCCTCGGACCAATCCCAACTCAGAGTAACCCCATAGAACACAGAATGGCCCGTTTGGGTTTCCAAGGCGATACAACTTAGATACAGAAGCGGAAAACCTCATCCCTCACCCAAGGAGTGGGTTAGAACTGCTCACTCTGCGGTTAGCAGCCTCAAGCCTACTACGCCACCAGCACTCCTTCCACGTGCATAGTTGCTATGTATTGAAAAGAGTATTTTTAATGAATAAGTCATTGGTATCCAAAATTCTATCACGTGATCTCCACTAAAATTCCTTTCATGGAGGACATGTTTTTTTAACCGCTAATCTGTCTTCTTGGTTTTCAACGTTCTCATTCCAATCATCACTACTTATCATTGTATCCTGATTGTTTGATCAACCTCTGAATGCAGAAGTTGGTAAAAATCTGTAATTTTTAAACTACAGCATTCAAGTTAGTGCATATATTTAAATAATAACCCCCTGGTCCTTTTTGTAGGCATATGGATATTATCAAGAACTAATTTAGATCAAATTCAAAAACTAAATTCACTGCCATTGAGTAGATTCTGATTCAAAAGGACCTTATCGGACAGCACAGGTACCATATAGGAACTGCCCCTGGTGGTTTCTGGTTCTGTAAAGCTTTATAGGGGCAGAAACCCTAATATTTCTACCACAGAACAGTTGGTGGGCTTGGATTATGGACCCTGAGGTGAGTAGCCCAATGTATAACCGACTCTGTCACCTTGAAACAGTCTTCAAATTGTCAGTGCCAGCAGCGTAAACCACATGACTGTCTTTTTGCAAACGGTCAATATTACTTTATTTGATATACTGGCAGAACAGTTTCAACCCGCCAGGCACTCCTTGGGAGAGAGAAGAAGCTTTCTACTTCTGGAAAAATGTACAGCCTCAGAAATAAACCGTTTGCACCTTTCAAAGCCTTTCTGGGAAAAAGACTTGGTGCTTGACTTCCATATGATATACAGTCTTGATAACTTATAGGGTGATTTCCCTCTGACCCATAGAGTCTCTATGAGTCAGAATTGATCCAATTGATTGTTTTCTGGCTCACTAGTAGGTTAGGGGGAAGTATATTCGATGACTTAGTTTCATAAGCTAAGGAACATGGTGTGACTAGGTCTATATTGTATATCTGCAGGTATTCCAGTTATCTGTCCTAGAGAGGAAAATTAATGAATAGAGAATGAAAGTAATGAATTTTAATTGGCAGGATGCTGCTAATGGTATGGAGCTGGCGGCAGGGTACGGTGGGGGCAGGGGGAGAAGAAAGGTCTAAGCAGCTTTCCAGATGGAACAAAGGCGCAGTGAAAGGGCGAGCGCCCTTCGCCACAAGGAGGCTGGGTAGGGGAGTACCTGGATGGTGGAAATGGTTAATGTGCTTGGCTGCTAACTGAAAGACTAGGAGTGTGAGTCTGCCAGAAGAGAAGATTGGCCACCTACTTCCTAAAAATCAGTTATTGTGTCCCCCCCCTTTAGATTATTTGGAAAATCTCACAACAATTTTAGTGGCATATAATTCACATATTAAACAATTCAATGGCTTAATCATATCAAAAAGAGTTGTGCAATCAACATCACAATCAATTTTACAACATTTTCTTTCTTGTACTCATTAACATCAGCTCTCCATTTTCCCTCAGCCTCTCCTGGCCAAACCCCAAGAAACTATTACTCCAGTTACTGTTTCTATAGCTTTACCTGTTCCAGACTTCATATACAGAAAAATATACAAAAGCAAAAACAAGAAGGTTCAACAACAACATATAAAGGAGAAAAAGAAAGCAGAAAAAAGAAAAGGAAAGCAGAAAAGAAAAGTAGAAAAATTGTTGACACCAACAATTGTAAATACCCGCTTGATATAATAGATGTATGGATTGCTATAATATCTAACAGCCCCCAAATAAAATGATTTATTAATAAAAAACAGAAAATATTAAAAACTAGAGCAAACTTATCACATTGGGGACGGATCCCAAGTTTACTCGTGTTTATGGTTTAATGCAAAAAACAAAACAAAACAAAACCCAACAGCTGAAATACTTGGGTAAGTTGGTAAAAAAAAATTCCGGTCTTTAATGTGTTTAGGTGAGTTAAAAAGAATGGACAAATGGTAAGGTGTTAAATTTTATCTTAACTACATCTCCACTAGTCTACTTTCAACGTACTCTGTCCCATAGCAAGGCTATTCATATCCCTGGTCAATAGTCAGAGAGGTTTTGCCAGAGGCTTCATTCATGTGGGGACCCTGCAAGTGTCTTTTGGGCTTTCCCTGGCACCCATAGCCTTCTATATATTGGATACTCAGCATTTAAGCTCTAATTCCATTCGCTCCTCCAATCCTGGATTTAATACCTAAAATACTGACACTTGGTCTCATGAAGAGATCATTGAAGATCTGAGTTCTAAATGAAAGTGTGGTGAAGAAATCAGGCAGTGCCTGGCCAGCATCTGGGGTCTCAAAGGCTTGTCTTACAGCAGACAACTGTCCAAGCAAGGCAAGGGCTAAGTGTCTCTGGAAAAATGAGCTACTGAAAGCTCCTACGGGGTAAGTAGATGGCAACTCACAGGGGCACTTCTGCCCAGGACTGTAAGACTAATACGTGTCGGATTTGAACTGATGGCAGTGAGCTTTCTGAGTGATGAAGAAATGGCTTATAAAGTAAACAATATCACCCGAAAGTAATATGCTTCCTTTCACAAGTTCTCTGAGGCCAAGTGGTCAAGATTTACCCAAAAAGCAAAGATGTTGAGAAATAAAGAAGGGGAGGGAAACATAATGGAATAACAGAAATGCTAACACATTACGAAAATGAAAACACAATGAAATATTTTTGAAAGACAAGAAAAGCCCACGGAGCAAAGTTCTTCAATGATCCACATGGGTCGGCATGAGCTGCAACGGACTGGATGACAACGTGCTGGAGGGGGCAGGGAAGAAGGTGAGTTTCAGAGTTTTGCTTTGGGTTGCTAGATGAGAAGGTCACATTGACCTTCACCCAATATTTGAAGTGGGCTCTCACTGGTAAATTAGACATACATGGTTCTCTCACATTTCTGTAGTGTAGACTTGTTTTCCTGAGCCCGGTCCTGCCCCTCACTTTTCCCTGCAAACATTATTCAAAATCATTATCCAGGTCATTTAAAAAAAAATCACTTTATTGAGGGTTCTTACAGCTCATTAAAAAAAAAAAACTAATCATTTTACTGGTGGGCTCTTACAAATCTTATAACATTCCATAATTCAATTTTACTAAGCACACTTGTACCTATGCTGCCATCAATATTTCTAAAACATTTTCTTTCTACTTAAGTCCTTGATATAAGCACCTCCTTCACCCACCTTTGTGAACCCTTGATCAACTATATATTATTGCTGTATTTTGTCTCTTATACAGCCCATTGTTTTCCTTCACCATGTTTCTGTTATTTGTCATTCCCCCACCTCCACAGTGGGGGGTGGGGGGGAGGAACACAATAAATCGAACCTTTTGATGGGATTCTCCTTTCTCCCGGATCAATTTTCTTGGTCTCAGGAGTTCACCTACCTGAAAGGTGGTTATATTTGACAGGATGATTTGTTACAGCATAACATATATTTCAAGTGGGCAAAAAAAAAATAATGATATACAGTACCTTAAGATAATTAGCTCTTAATGGAGAACTTTCTTTCTTGGAGACTTTGAGGTCTCCAAGAAATATCTAAACATCTTATTACTGTGGAAATTGAAGACGGCTTCAATTAAGTAGGCCAGGGGAGGGCCTGTGGCATTATAACTTTCTTTTAAAAAGATCATTTTGTTGGGGACTTGTAAAGCTCCAATCAAAATCCATACATACATCCATTGTGTCAAGCACATTTGTACATATGTTGCCATCATCATTTTCAAAACATTTTCTTTCTACTTGAGCCCTTGGTATCAGCTCATCCCCCACCCCCATGAACCCTTGTTAATTGATACATTTTTTTTCATGCCTTATACTGACTGTTGTCTCCCTTCACTCACTTTTCTGTTGTCCGTTCCCCTGGGAGGGGGGTCACGTTAATAGTATTGTAATTAGTTCCCTCCTTACCTTCTTGGTATTGCTACTCTCATTGATCCTGAGGGCTTTATCTGTCTGAATTCCCTGTGTTTCGAGCTCTTATCTGTACCAGTGCACTACCCAAGTCTTGAAACATGAAATTAGTCTGGCATAGTGGACTATGCATTGAAATTGTAACACACAGTCAGGGATTTGAACCCACTGGTTCCTCTCCAAGAGAAAGATGAGGCTATCCGTTACCACAAAGATTTAAAACCTCAGAAACTCTAAGGGACAATTCTACTCAGACTCAGTATTAATTTCATGACAGGGGTTTGGTGCAGGTCACTTTGGGAAGAATTCGGGTCACAGTGGTCTACACATTTGCTCCTACAAATCTCCCATCAAAGTACTTCTCTCAGAATTCACATGTGCTACAATGTTAGTCATTTCTCCCTCTGAAAACCAGAGGCAAATCTCCCAGGACATAGCTCTTGTTGTTTTTTAATCATGGTAAATATACCTAACAAAATATGCCATTACTCATATTGCTCAGCCGCCCATTACGATGATCCGTTCCAATTTCTCCAACTATCCTTATTAGAAGATTAATGTCCCCTAAACGTCCTTCCTTCTTTTGGAAGTGAATGAGCATTTTTCTCCTGAGATAGTCTGATTGCAGCCAGGTAAGCGGCATAGCAACTAGAAACCACCAGCTGCTCCAAGGCAGAACGACAAGGCTTCTACTCTACAAGGAGTTAGTCTCAGACACCGAAGAGGCTCAGAGTTAGTCTCAGAATCCTATCCTATCCTATCATCGGGCTGCCATGAGCTGAATCGACTCGATGGCAGTGAGTTTAAAGATTTTTGAGTCCAAGATGCATTAAAGAAAATCTTCATGGCAGTGAAAAGAGAATGGAAAGAAACTCCAGTTAGTGCAAATGTTCATGGATGAGCATGTTAACAATCGCTTCTCGTTCCTTTGTGCTCCCATCCCCCCCACCCCGGAAAAGTATTATCAAGATAACAGTTGTGTTCAGGAAGAAAGATGAAGGTTATAAAACTGAAAGCCTGCCTACAAACTTAGGACTAAACTCAGAAGGTTTAACCCTGACTCAGCTCTCTAGACTTCAATCCCAAGGACTTCCCTGATGGCAGATGATTCTTAAAAAGCAGCAGAGGTGACAATCTGGTTAGAAGAGCTACAAAGAGTCTTACTCACAGCATCCTTATGGTACTCAGGAGAGGCCAGGGGTGCTGTGGAAGAGGGCAGTGGGCCAGGACGTCAGGAAAAAGCTGTGCTGCTGCTGGCCGAGAAGAAAGCAGGCCACCAGGAAGTAGCTCATCTGAAACAGGGCAGCGACGAAGCTGTCTTGAAGGCAGTGGTGAGTCTGAGGAGCAATGGGGAGCTCTGGTGGTGTGTATAGTGGTTAGGTGTTGGGCTGTGAACTGCAAGGTCAGCAGCGCTGCTCCCTGCACTCCTGTAGGCAGTTACAGCCTCGGAAAAGCACAGGGGCAGTTCCGCCGTGTCCTGCAGGGTTGCTATGAGTGAGTCTCCACTCCGTGGCAGTGAGATGGGGAGGAAGAAGGGTTCTTTGGCTGGCTGGCTCCATGGTTTTGTGGCAATGAAGTAAATGAGGAAGATTACAATTAGCTGCCACGATGACAACACCATGTTTAACACAATTAAAATGGAGAGGACATCTTTATAAAATAGAATTCTAAGCCTAGCACATTAATGGTGCTTAATGAACCAAAACTGGGTAAATCCCTTTGGAGAGCCAACACATAAACAAAGCTATTAATTAGGTAACAGTTGTTTCCCCACCAGCCTTTTGTTTGGTTTACTTACAGTAAACAAAACCATATCCATGTGTCTTTGTGGAGAAGTATTTACCAGTGCAACAAAATGCAATCATTACACTGGAAGTACTTGCAATTACAGGACTTTATGATGACAATGCTGCTGGTTATGCCCTTCATTAGCATCTGTCACTTCCCCAGCCACTCCCAGAGCTGGCTGCCTGCCCCACCCTCCCTGTGCAGCATTACACTGTACAGCTGATTGACTCGTCTTTATATCCTTAAAGCTTCCAAAAATGACATGAGCCAAATGCGTTCTGCTGGAGTTGATGATTTTCACTCATGGCGACCCTACAGGGCAATAGAACTTACTCATCGGGTTTGCAAGGCTGTAAGTCTCCATGGAAGCACACTGCCACACCTTTCACTAACATGGGTCCTTTGAAAATCACACGCAACAGAAAACCACTGCCTTTCAGGAAAGGAAGTAGGTATTTCTATAGCAGGCAAGGAAATTTTTTAAAAGCCTCAAAAATTAAGGTATAGGAAAGAACGACTTATGGCCTTGCAGTGTACTGGAAGCCAGAAGATTATCATAAAGTCTGTACTAAAACATGAGCAAGGGAGAGTTCCTTCAACCTACCAGTCAGGCATGTCCCTAGTCTTCCTGCAAGGCTAATTTTGCTATCTCCTAATAAAGACGTGGCTAACTGCAAGGTCGGTCACCAGTGAGGAACCATGACCTGGGTGGTGGGACAAAGATGAAGCTGGTGACCTCTGAACGGACAGTCGCGGAAATCCACAGGTGCAGGTCTACCATGTCCTAAAGGGTGACTAGGACTTGGCATAGATCTGAGGGCGGCAAGTTTGGTTTGGTTTTAATGAAGAAGTAAGCTGCAGCAACCAGCTCCAGTAGTTCCATTTGTTAAGTGATCAGTTGTTAACTGGCCCCAAGGCCAGCAGTGCAAAATGTCGTGGGGAAAAGATGAGCCTTTCTGCTCCTGGTAAGATCTGCAATCTTGGAAACTCGTAAGGGCAGTTCTACTGTGAACTACAGACTTGCCATGTGTGGGAATCGGCTTGAGAGCAGGGAGTTTGGTTGTCATGTTGTTAAATAGTTAAGCGCTTGATTGCTAGCCAAAAAGTTGACAGTTCTAGGCCATCCAGTGATTCCATGGGATAAACACCTGGCAATCATCTCTTATAAAGATCACTGCCAAGAAAACCTTCGGAAAGGTTCTGCTTTGTTGTAGAGGATCACTGTGAACTAAAAATAAGTTGGACGCACAGAACTGAATGGTTGATGACTTGTGCCCACCTGGAGCTCAGGACAGAGCCTGACAAGCTGCTCCCTCCAGATCACCGTCATGGAAAATGCGGTGAGGCACAGCTCTGCTCTGCATTCATGGTGTCAACATGAGGTGGGAGCTGGCAATGGGTCTGGTTCTCGGTTTAGTGGGACCTTCTCGTGACATCACTAATGAGCTGGTTTTGAACACCTTCTTACATCTGAGTTGGAAGTGGGAAGATGCAAGGTCCACCCGAGAAACAGGACGCAGCAATCCTCTCCAAGGTAGCCTACCTACTCAGTAGCCTCTCCCAATCCACTTCTCCCATCTTCGCTCTTCATCCAAATACTCAATTCAAAACTTTGTGTAAGTCAGCCTGGGCTCTATCTATCCTTTTGTTCAGTTATGCAGCATCTACCCCAAATATAACCATCCCCACTGACACCTTCTTAGTTGAAGCCACCCCCAACCCTTGAGAGAGAGTGAGATTCAAATGGAAATTCAAAATCAACTACAAGTTCACCCACTCACAGCCCTGGAATTGATTCCGATTCAAGCAACCCTAGCACAGATTAGAATGGCCCCTGTTGGGTTTCCAGACTATAAATCTTTCCAGGAGCAGACAGCCTTACTTTTCTCCCCAGAAGCAGCTGAGGGGCTCTCACTGCGGACACTGTGGTTGGCAGTCCCTATGTAACCAACTGTGCATGCCACTGGGGGCTCTTCTCAATGACAAAAGCTTTGGTGACTGCAACACTTGCCTTGAACTAGAAAGAAAAGGGAAACTGAGCTATGGCACAAGTAAGCGTGAGGTTACTAACTAGACTAGACTGAAGGTTGGAATCCCCCCAGAGGCACTGTGAAAGAAAAGGCCTGGAGAGGGCCATCCCTGGAAGTATGAGAGAATGCGATTCGCCACCCCCATCTCCACCTCCACCAGTCAGAACCAACTCAACAGCAACTGGTTTGCTTTGTTTGAAATCAAGGGGAGATGGGAAGCCCACGGGGACAAGACCAGAAAGATAGGACTTTAAGGAGTGGGTGGCATTGAGGGGTTAGGCACTGGGCTGCTCCTAACTACAAGGTCAGCAGTTCAAACCCATCAGCCATCTCTCGGGATAAAGAAGAAGCTGTCTGTTCCTGGAAAACAGCCCCAGTGTCTGACCCCACAACAACAGTATGCTTGGTTTGGGGGTTGTGGATTTGGACAAAGACCTGGCGAAGAAAGGAGAATTTGCAATTCTGGAAACCTTCCAAACAACACTAGTAAATAAAGCACTAACGAAATTGACCCATTTTAGCAAAGGCCACACAGCCTCATTCGTGAGGGCGTGGCACGAATATATTGTACTAGATGATCCCATCTGAGGACCAGAGACAGATTTTGCTAAGACTTAGGGCTGATCGGCTGATGAACTCTGCCAAAGTCTGCCCTTCTTTATTGCTACCCTCCATTGTCACATCCCACTGTGGCAACACTTCTAAGCATGACCCAATAAAAGAAAGTTACTGGCATCAACATAGAGAACAGAAAACAAAAATTCATTCACTGCCATTGAGATGACGGGGCTCAGAGTGATCCCTTGTGGGTTTCTAAGTCTGTAACTGGTTACGGGAGCAGAAAGCCCAGTCTTTCTCCCTTGGCGCTGCTGGTGATTGAGAACTGCCAATCATATAGAGTGCAGCCCAACAAGTAACCACTACATCACCAGAGGCACCTAACGCGAGTTTACACACAGGAACAGAGATTATTTTGAAGGAGCTGCAACTGAGGTAGACATCCAGACATCTTTCTGCAGACCAACAAGTAAACTGCTCTGAATGGGATGGTGGGGCTGGGATCGATGTACGAACCATGTGTGGTTAGTTGACTGGGTTAGGTCTCTCAGCAGGGAGCTCTAGAGGGCCTCTGGAGAGCGGGATGGGGTGCGCATAGTCCTCCTTTCTTTTTTTGCTACTCCTGTGGGCATCCCCCAGCAGTGGCTCTTGGTTCTTACTTCTACCTTCTTCCAGCACATCTACAACTAACTACACTGTTTCCTCACAAATATGAGAGGGCTTCTAAAAGTTTGTGGGAAAAGGAAATGAAAAAATACTGGGATTTTCCTGAGAAGGTTTGGAAGCCCTGTGATCTGACCAGCAGTTGCACACAGGGCTTTCCTTGGGGGGACTGGGCCTCAACTTTGCATGCCTCTTTCTGGAGTCCCCATCCCTGGTGGGTTGGAGTTTCTCCCAAACTCCAATGTTTTCTGTCACTTGCTCAGTCCTCTAACTCTATGAAACACATTTCTATAGTCATTCTGGGTTAAAATACCTTTTTCTGACAAGGCTCCTTCCTGAAAGTGATTTATTGTGGGTCAGCCAGCAGCTGGGCAATTCTGCAATCTCGCTGTCATCTCTTGATAGCTCAAATTTGCGGTTAATTTTTTTGATGAAAGAAAACACTGAAACCACTGTCACACTGCTAAAACGATTGTCTTCAAGTATGAGACTGAGCCTAAAGTATGAACTCTCGCTCAGACCTGGAACCCTTCGATGGTTGATCATCTTTAACAAAAGACTATTCAAATAAACTTTTAATCGCATTTTACATGCAAAGAGAGGTAATGTGCACATTATTTGAGAGTGGTGCAAGCACAGTTAACAAGCTGAATGACCATGAGGCATGAAAGAACGCCCACAGACGGTTAACTTCCTAGAGATCTACTGAGTTCACCGGGAAGGGCAAGTCTCTTGCTAGCTTTAGCACCACCGTCATGATGTACAAATGATGGACCATGGTACCCTGTGAAAGTTCTCCTTGCACTGGGGAAACTTAAGTCTAGTGCTTCTCATAACTGAAGGTGCCCGATGTTCTCAAGTTGAGGGTGTTACGTTGACATGCATAAATCATCGGCAACATACATAAAGCCCAGTCAGTGGATTCCAACAGTTGCTCTCAGTTGTCATTAATCCTAAACCCACCCTAGGTGTTCAGGCAGAAAGGAGACGAAAACAGAACAAAGCAACAAAGGCCTTACCATGATCTTGTCACTGTCGATGATGGTGTTCAGCCTGTGTGCGATGGTGAGCACAGTACACTGGGCAAACTTCTCACGGATAGTTTTCTGTATTAACTCATCAGTCCTGGAATCAAACCAGAGCATCTAGCTCAATGAAAATCCAGAGTGGAGTTAAGTCTTCAAAATAGACATGTGGCCGTTTAATAAGGAAAAGGATAATTAGTGTGTGGAGACCTGGTTGCATTTTCACACACACTAAGAAAGCTTGCCTGGAAATGTTACCTATTTTTCATAAAATGCCAGAATTCACTTTCCCCCATAAATTGCTTGAAACCACCTAGAGGAAAAGGTAGGACTCTAGTTCTCTAAGCACTAGTCTCTAAAGCTAGGACTTAGTCCTCTAAGGACTAACGAGTGTGAATACTGAACCACATGCTTCAGGGTTTGCTTTTGCTGTCTAATATGGCTGTGATCGAGAGATCTTTAGGGGCAGATGGAACACAGCAACATGCCTAAGCATCACTGATGACATTCACAATTCCAATTCAGAGTGTCAGAGGTCTTAGCCCTGTACCTCGGATCCACATTGGCTGTAGCTTCATCAATAATCAATATCCTATTTTTCCTGAGAATAGCCCGTGCAAGGCACACAAGTTGTCTCTGCCCAACGCTAAAGTTCGATCCCGATTCTGCTAATTCGGTGTCCATTTTTCCAGGAAGGTCTTCTATGGCTTCTTTCAGTTGTACCTATAGATGCAGACAGAAGAGCGACAGTTTTCTAAACAAGTGGTCACTGGAATACAGACACGCCCTCAGACCTTAGAGCTTGGGGGTTCCTTCTTCTGGGAGACGTGTCTTAAGTATGCATGACTCCAGTTCATGTCAACAGAGAGAGGTGGTAGTTAGACCTAGGACAGATATATTCTGACTGAAGAGACAAAGCTCACCCCGAGTCTAAGGCCTTAGACCTCCTTCAGGTTTGGAATGAACTCAGTGCTGGGGTTCGACTTTCAGCCCATGAGATGAAGACTAACAACAGGTAGGTGGCTGCTCTCGACAGCAACCAACCACAGGAGGCCCAAAGGAAGCCTCTGTCCAGGGAAAAAGCTCAGAGGAAGGAAGGGACGGAGAAGGGTGAACACGATGGTCAAGTCTGGGAGAAGGAGAAAGAGTGCTGTTGACATCATGGGCTGATCAAGGTTACAAAACAAATGCATACCAAGAGTTGGATGGAAACCCCGTCTGCTCAGTAAACATTCACTCAGATTACAGTAAAACATTTAAAATGCCAGAGGGCAGTGATGCCCTGCCGCCCCCCAAAAAAACCATTTAAAAAGAGAGAAAGAACATAGATAATGGAAACCCAGATATCCCTTCATTGGCACCAGGAAGTACAAATCTGTCCATGCTGCCACATGTCATGCCTACCTGTGTTGATGAAGAATAATCTTATTTCTCATTGGTAAAATGTAGAAGAGTTTAAAGTCCTCATCTCAAATTTCAGTCACAAGGTAACCGAAGGAGTTGATAAAGACGAAAGGATCCCACGACAGTGGTTGCTGATATTGGCAGGGTTAACGGAGGGGGATGATGAGAAAGCTGAAAAACTGGATCCTGGTGATTTTTGTACAATTCTGTATTATTTACTAAAACCACTCAATCTAATACTGACAACGGATACACTTTCTAGTATGGATGTTCTACCTCGATAAAGCTAGCTTAAAAAAAAAATGAGTATTACCCGTCACCCAAACCTTTTCCTGCCAGTTCACACCCACCAAGATCGCTGGCCCCCTCTTGGTGAGAGCTGAGAAAGTGAAGAAGGCATTTCCTCCACGCTCTGTGGAAGAGGGAAAAGGATCTTTGGGGCGGAGATAAAGCACAGTCCTAGGAACAAGCAAACTAGAGGAAAAGCGAGACAATAAAATTACTACAGGAAGTGTGGCTCTCAAAAGGTGCTTTTGATTTTGTGGGATTGGTACCTTTTTGGAAGGTTTTCATCAATGCTCAAAGTTTAAGACAAATTCAAACAATGGAGAACTGCATCTCCACATCTCATATCAATAAGCTAGGAGCCTATTTGGAAATGGTTCTTTTCAGAGTTAAATCCATATCGCTGTCCAGAAGTACTGACGTACATTTACTTCAGTACTTTACTTCATATTTGCTTTGCGGGCACAGTAGGCCATCTTAATCTTCCTTGCCCCAAGACAGGGAATAAGTAATATTCATATTACTCTATTTTTACAAGATTGTAATTTTAAGCAAAAAAGAGAAACCTCTGACTGGCCAAAGTCGATCTGAGAGAAGGCTGGGTGGTGATTCAGTTCACTGATATTTGTTTGGGAGAAATTTCGTAAAGGAAGAGTCAAACTCAGGCTCCACCTGAGAGCTAAGGAAGTTGGAAGAGTCCATGAACTTCAAACTGTGATCATCCATCAGTAAATCTAGTGGCCGTGGCCAATAAGCAGACACACTGAATTAGACTATCAGTAATAACAATCACAGGTAAAGGGGCAGTATTTCCATGATATCGTGCTCCAGATGGCGAAACATTGGAATCAATGTGAGATCTTGTGCTGTGTTCCTGAGAAGGGGAGTCCAAGAGTGAAAAAGAGGAATTGAGTCAGGACTAAATATGGTATTGGTATAGAGCACCAGCATGAAAGGTGGGGAGTGATACAAAATCCAATGGGTGACATCTCGATCGCTGCCTATGCTCCCGTTCCAAACATTTTAAGATGGATGACATCATCTTTTCAAGTCCTTCCATTTCTTTATGAAACATATTCACAGATCCAAATCACAGATGAAAAAGGTCAAGATTTTTAGCAGCTCTTCCTAGGTTGGCTTTTTGATACAGAGCATAAGGCATCCAAATAGAGGGTGGGGGTGGTTATCATCACAGTCCTTCAACCTTTATATGACTTGACATTGTCAAAACAAAAGACTGGAACCTTGATTAGAGGGGGAAGCGTTGAGCGATACCTACCTCTGCCAAATTGAGAGTTCCTAAGTGTTCTCAATCTTAGCTTTCCAAAATAAAAATGAAAATATGATAAGGTGCCTTCCTCTTAAAATTGGGAGTATAAAGTAAGTCAATATATAGTTCTTTAAAAAAAGAGTTCTGAAGACACAGTGGCTATACTGCTAATGAAAAGGTTGGTGGTCTAACCCTACCAGCAGCTCAATACCGCAATTTCCTTCCATCGAAATGGACAGCCTGGGAACCCCACAGGGCACGTCTCTGCTGGCTCATCAGGTTGAAATGAGTCCAGAATGACTCTACAGTGGGGGGATTTTATTTTTATGTTTGGTTCATGTATAAGGAATTTGGAACCAAGTTTGATTCCAACTGAGAGATCAATAGATAGTGTCTATATTGATAATGTTGTAACTAGCTTCTGCTCATGCTCTAGTTAATTATCTTTATTGCACTTACCAGCATCTGACATTATGTTACAGAATTATCTTATTTTCTACTAGATTCTAGTGACTAGAATATAAGTGTCAAGAGAGTAAAGATCTCCATCTCTCAAAGACTGCCACACATCAAGCATTAGAATAATGGCTATGCAAAAAGTTATCCATAAATAAATATTGGTGAAAAGTATGATTGCATTTTGTAAGATGCCTAGTCCTATCAAGTTGAAATTTGGTCAGGATCATTTATATTAAATAGCATTTTTGTATACCTTTCATTATCAAAGAAATACATATATATTATGCATATTTATTTTCCTGGTTTAAGTCAGGTTTATTAAGGTTTAACTTATCTACAATTACATACAATTGACTGAGCTTTAACAAATTCATAGTGAACTGTGCTGCGATGAACATTGGAGCACAGATGTCTGGCCGTGGTTTGCTTCTTGCCTCTTTTGGCAAGAGAGGGTGGGGGAGAGAGTGCTGGGTCGTATGGTAGCTCTATTTCCATCTGTTTTAGAAATCCCCAAATTGATGTCCATAATGACTTGTACATACCTACAGGTCCACCAGCAGTGGACGAGAGTTCCTATCTCACCATAATCCCTCCAACATTCTTACAAACATTATTGGGTCCCATGGTGACGTAATATTAGATTTTAAAATATAGGAAACATTTAAAACGTCTGATTTAAAGAAAATAGATAAAAATAAAACTGCTCAAATGGATATAATATCAGTATAGGGCATTTCAGATTACTTCTAGGTTTAGGAAAACAGTGAGATAAAATAAAACAGTAATATGAAACTGCACTTGTGAGACAGAGACGCACTCGTCACAATTGTGTTCAGGGTAGTCTGCTTCCTACATGTTGTGGGACGTCTTTGCTTTTAAGAAAGCAAAGCAGACACCAGCTGAGAAAAACAAGGGTGAGTGGAATGCTAGGAAGATGGAGACCCGACTGTGGAAGAAGTAAGGGTGAGCCCATTTAGAGAAACTTGCTGCCCGGGCGACTAGCACGGCTGTGCGCCATGGAAGCCAGGGCTGACGAAAGCTTCCTGACACACACTTGGCTGATGGTCAGATTCTGTATGTTAGTTTGCTGAATAATGAGATATTGTCTTTATCCCACTCTAAAACTGTTTATCTCACTCTAAAACAAAACATACAGTGATGCCCACAAAATAAAACAAAACAAAATATAGCACAGATTAATTTTTAAAATGTTAACCACTGTGATCTGCTGCGAGATTTCTTAGATGTCCCCAACTGGCACTAGTTTCTAGTGGAGTTTCTTTAGTTTACAGCTGACTCTCTTTTTATTTTCTTAGTTTTTTATTTTTTGGGGGGGCGGGGCGCATCACTGCTCTCCAGCGGTGGGAGTAGGAGGCCCAGCCCCACTGCTGGAATTGAACCTCCGTCCCAGTGGGCCGCAGTCCCGCGCACAACCACTTCGCCACCGGGGCTCAGCCCTTTTTTAGTTTTTTTAATGCATGTTTCAATTTTAAAAATTGACTTTAACTTATTAAAAAATTCAGCTGACTCTCTTTTCAGTATTGGAAGTAACTTTGAGCATTTTTTAAAAAAAAGAATAAATGTGAGATAGACAGACCTTTTGGCTCTCCTCTCTTTGTGAAGCCAAGCCTTCCCCAGCTTTGGCACTGCCCTCTGTGGGAGACGGGGAGGCAGAGATCAAGAAGGCATTACAAAACACACCCGGTTTCCTTTCACTGCAAGTTCAAAATGGGCATGGCCATTTGTAGTGTCCTCTTAATGAAACTCGAGCCAACCCTAAGAGTTGGACCACCTTTCCAATTCCATATCACTTGCAAATCAACTGGCGAGGTTTTTTAGTGGACTTTGATAGAGCTGCCACAGACAGCAGGCTGACCACCATCCAGGACAGAGTGGGAGGGGTTACATTACTCTGGTTTGGAAATGCAATGGGGAGAAAGGCACTGGGAAGAAAGGGGATATTGAGAAATCCAGAGGAACTTGAATGGCCAAAGAGCAGTGGTTCTCAACCTTCCTCATGCTACGACTCTCTAATGCAGTTCCTCATGTTGTAGGAACCGCCCCCCAACCATGAAATCATTTTTGTTGCTACTTCATAAATGTAGTTTTGCTACTGTTATCAATCAGGCAAGCCATGAAAGGGTTGTTTGACCCCCAGAGAGGTTGCAACCCACAGGTCAAGAATCATTGCTATAGAGTTAGGAGATGAGTTCTGTGTAGAATGGGTTCCCTAGCTACATTCACACTTAGAACATAATTTATAAAATTCCAAAATATTTGCACGCTGGAGTTCTGACTTGAAAGTCAGAAAACCCCAGGGTTTTAAGGGCTCCTGATGAGCACCCTCTGGTCGACCAGAAGTACCCACAGCCCCGCGGATTTGTCATCATAGCACTATGCAGCCAGCATGAGGCCACCACAGTTTTCTTCTGCCAGTACTCAGCTGTCTTTCCTTCCCCAAATTATAAAAAGGACATGCAATTGAGAATATTGACAAAATTTAGAGATGTCACAAAGAAAAGAACCCACTTATTATATTAATATTACCCCCAAATCAAATCTAGTGTGCCTACTTTGGTGGCTTTCTTATGTGCAGGTTTCAGACTAAAAGATTGATGGCATGATCCTCTAAGCTCAATTCTATACTCTAATTGAAAAATACCTAACCAATCTTTTCATGAAAAATGTAGTCATGTGTTGTTACTTAACATCCATGGATATATTCTGGATGCTACATGATGTGGCTGTTGTGTGATCATCATTCTTAGCTCAGGCCTGCTTCAAAAAAAATTTTTTTTTAATTGGGGGCTCTTACTGCTCATAACATTCAATACATCAATTATATCAAGCACATTTGTACATATTTTGCCATCATCATTTCCAAACATTTTCTACTTGAACCCTTTGTTATCTGTCCCCTTCTTGAGGTTCCACCATGACCCGCCTCGCCACACTTGCGTTACTGGCCTCTGCTATGCTTAGTCACCTCATCTTCCCACTGCCTGCTTTCTTGGCCTTGGGTTCACAGCCATGTGAATTAAAAGGGCCTTCAGTATATAAACTGTGCCATGAAAGTGAGTTGCATTGCTATGTGGGCTAATTTGCTATTATATTCCTTTTCACTACAGAAACTCATTTATCTATCTATCTATCTATCTATCTATCTATCTATCTATCTATCATCTATCCATCCATCCATCCATCCATCCATCCATCAGTGGCCTGGTTTTGCTTCTCTAGAAATCCCTGCCCAATACAGCAATGGGCCTCAGCCTCCTGAGAGGTTCTGGCTCCTATGTCAGGGCCTCAGCTCCCATCATTAACTTTGTGTCCCTACCTGATATTGGTTTCTCTCACATTTTTGTTAGCCTCTTAGCTTTCTTACTTTCTTTTAAAACAATTGTCCCCCCACCCCCCCAAAAAAAACATTTGATTAGGAGCTAATCCAGATATCATTCCATAGTTCAATCACATCAAGCAGTATTGTAAAATTGCTACCACAATCAGTTTCAAAACATTTTCCTTCAAAATGTTTTGAGAATGATGATGGCCACAAGTGTAAAAATGTGCTCTGCATACAATGGATGCATGTATGGATTTTGATGGCAGTTTTAAGAGCTCCCAATATAATGATTTTAAAAAATAATTTAAAAATAAATAAAAATTTTAAAAAGATAAAAAAATAAAGAAACAATCTGGCATAAAAAAGATGAAAACATTTTCTTTCTTCTTGAACTCTTGATATCAGCTCCCCTTCCCAGTCCCAGCCCCCACCAACCCCCCCGGGAGATCCCTTGTCCTGGTTGCTCTCTCTATAGGTTCTCTATCAATCCTGTGTTGCTATCTTTTAACCAAGGGTTTCACATCCTGAAAAACACCTAACAAAATTCAAGAGGTCACCACCCAATGAAAATACATGAGATGCACCCCAATATGAACAAAAACTACAAGCATTAATACATACACACAAAATGCTGAAAACTAGATCAGGCCCAACATACATCATAGGGCGGATCAACTGACAAGGTTTCAACTGGTTAAGTCAGGTTTATAACTTTGATCTTCAGGATTCAGTGCTGCAGTAGTCTGTCTGATAACCAGTTTATTCCCACCCCTCAATTAGGGTTAGAGGGAAATCACCTGAGGCTTATTTCCTATGTAGCTCTCACTAGTAAATTTTGGGCTTCCACTGTCATTCATAGCCTTCTGTAAACGGCAATCTCTTACTTAAATCTCTGATACTATTTCTTCCTTTGGCTTCAGATTATATAACGCACAATCCGTGGGTCACAGACGTTGGTGTGCTCCTTACAAATGGACTTAGTTAACATCTCATTTAGATTGCTTCTTGTTTGGAAACAAGCTTTTAAAATCCCCCAAACTATTCTGATAGCCTCATAGCTTTAAGTGGAGTCAAACCTCTAACAGCGTGGATGTTTTTCTTTGGATTGTCAAGTGCTACACCCCCAAAATGTAAGCAGCAGCCTCCCCAGATTTTCCACTTTATTTAATAACCTTTTTTTTCGGGGGGGGGGGGCATCACTGCTCTCCGGTGGTGGGAGTAGGAGGCCCAGCCCCACTGCTGGAATTGAACCTCCGTCCCAGTGGGCCGCAGTCCTGTGCACAACCACTACGCCACTGGGGCTCAGCCCTTTAATAACCTTTTTTGTTCACATTCCATACTGCTGCTCTTGTCACTGGCACTGGTTTTGCTTTGTGTGGGAGGGAGGATGCACTTGTCAGTAATATTTCCCAAAGAATATTAAATGGAGATAAGGTTACAACACTTCAGACCAGTGATGCAAATTAGTGGGTGCTGCTGCCACAGCGAATCAGCAAAGTTTTAGACAGAATCAACAATTTTGTACCTAGAGAAGCCATCGAGATAGACATTTAGGATGAAGCCCTGGGGGGACGGAAGGTGGAAGTTTGAAAACATCGGAGGCTCTTCAAGAGAATAATGAGGCTTCCTACTCCCATAACCAGCTATGGTCTTGGAAAACCCAAGGGGCAATTTTACTCTGTCCTATAGAGCTGCGATGATGAGAACGGACTTGAAGGCGGTGAGAGTGGAGCGCAACATAGGTGTTATAGGTCAAACCTTGTGACAGAGTGTCACATGTTGGGCTGCTAATTTGCTTTCTCCATGGAAGCAAAAGGAGGTTTTCTACTCCAGTATAGACAGTACAGTGTCAGAAACCCATGGGGCAGCTCCACCCTGTCGTATTGGGTTACTGAGTTGAAATTCACTTGGTGGCAGTGAGTTGCATACTGATGAATTACACAGCTGGCAGTACAATCACATTGTATACACGGATATATGTGTTGTGTGCAGGAAGCAGTCACATTCTCTAAAAACCCTATTTTAACCTTATCGGATGTGTATGTGGTGAGACACTGCCTGAGTGGATGGTATGCAGTATATGACTAATTTCACAAAGAAATAATCCTTAGATGAGTAAAGTGATTGGATAATTTTCCACTCTGAAATTTATCATTAAAGTAATGAGGTCAATTTTATACGGAATACACAGAAACCACTTGAGTACATTCATAAGATGTTTTATTAACAGAAATCTCCAAGGTCAAATAAAAGTTGATTTTACTTTTACCAACTATTTGTACCATCTCATCACTTTTAGAATTTATTAGAGAGGATACTCCATTTTATTTATTTATTAATAAAACATTCTAATTTAATCATAAGCTACTTCCGATGAAATGACTATAAGCTACAGACAAGTTCTAAGTTACTACAGTTACAGACAGGGCTGTCCCCCAATTAACACGTTCTTCACTGGCTAATGCACAATGTACTTTTCAAGTAATTTTGCTCTCTGAGAGCTGATGATGACAAATCGGAAGCTCTGAGACAAACAGAAGGAATAAATTACAACTCATTCCTGTTCTTTTTAGGTGTGTCACAACTTGACTACTCAATTTATCCTGAGAGTTCAAAACGAGCAGATCACTTGATCATTCTTAATGTGAGATAGCTAATGGCACCGCCCTTGAGTGTGACTGTAGACAGGACGGGGGATTGCTCCAGGCAGAGGGTGGGGAGGGAGGACATGTATGTAAGGACATCTATCCCCACAGGTGCTGGAAAGCACAGTGGATGGACGTGTAAAGAGGAAGCACTGACACAGTTCCAGACAAAAAGAGAATTACTGGCAGGACACTGGCTTCTACTGCTGGCTGCTCATAGTGGCAGCTCATGTACAATCTAAAGATGTCCGGGCTTTCTCTGGAAGGATGATCCTAAATGACTGAACCAAAACAGGGGAGCCATGGTGAGGAACTAATGGCAGTGATTGGTGCATTCTTTTCTTTTCAAAGGAATAAGTCATAACTGTTTGTAATGAAGACATCAACAAGCTGTCCAATACATATTTATGAAATACTTAATAAACTGAAGATACTGAGGTCGGTCCTTGGAGGGATTAGAAAGAAGAATAAAATATGGATTCTTTCACTAAGTGGCTCAGAATTAATTTGCAGAAGCAGGGAAAATGCGTAAAATAATTAGTGCTAAAACATACAAACTAATAGTACCTGAGCAGTCAAAATCCCTTTAATGCAAGAGCAAGGAGATTTGGAGAAGTGGCCCAAAGGGAACAACCGCACACATACCCAGAATATCTTCCTGAAACATGGTCCAGATCAAGGCTAAGCAAACATTCCAAGGTTCTGTTACCTGTATTCACTTTGCAGCATTAAATATGGCGTGTGTGCCTATATACAGATACTAACTATAATTTATAATGATAAACATTTTCTTGTAACACTTTGTCACTGAAGACAAAATGGGTGCATGAGCAAATGTGGTGAAGAAAGCTGGTGGTGCCCGGCTATCAGAATATATAGTGTCTGGGGTCTTAAAGGCTTGAAGAACAACAAGTGGCCATTTAGCTGAGAAGCAACAGAGCCCACATGGAAGACACACACCAGCTATGTGATCATGAGGTGTCGATGGGATCAGGTATCAGACATCAAAGACCCAGAAAAAAATCATATCAATGTGAATGAGAGGGAACACACAGTGGAGAACCAAAGTCCATTTGTAGGCAACTTCTTTTACAGAAGGGTTGAGCTAGTCAGGGTACAGTATAGCACCAAAGAAACATGCAATTTTCCTCTAGTTCTTTAATGCTTCCTCCCCATTACCATGACCCCAATTCTACCTTACAAAGTCGGGTAGACTAGACAATGTACATGGGTACAAATAAGAGCTGGCAACACTGGGAATCCAGGACAGATAAACCCCCTCAGGATCAATAATGAGAGTACTGATACCAGCAGGGGAAGGGGAAGTTAAAAAGTGAAAGGGGGGAACCGATCACAACAATCTATATATAACCCCCTCCAAGAGGCACAAACAACAGAAAAATGGGTGAAAGGAGACAGTGGTCGGTGTAAGACATGATATTTTTTCTTTCTTTTCTTTTTTTTTTGGGGGGGAGGGTATCACTGCCTCTGGTGGTTGTGGCGCTACCTAGCACTGCTCCTGAGAGCCACCGCTGGATTTGAACCGCCAGTCCTGCACTCAACCACTTACGCCACCGGGGCTCAGTCCTCTTTCTTTTTCTTTCTTTCTTTCTTTCTTTTTTTTTTTTATAAATTATCATGGGTTCATGAGCGAGAGAAAGGATGGGAGAGGGGGAAAATGAGCTAACACCGAAGACTCAAGTAGAAAGAAGTGTTTTGAAAATGATGATGGCAACATATGGATTGTGATAAGAGCTATATGAGTCCCCAATAAAATGATTTTCATTAAAAAAAGTCACTCATTAGTGGAACTTTCTTAGATGGGAGGGGGAAGGAGGCAGATCATTCAGCAGTCAACAAGATGGCATTACTATGGCTAGTGGTAATCTGTCTCAGAAAAACAGGTAATAGAAATAACTCATTTTTAAAATTCTGTTGTGAATTAATTCTTTATTGTGAATTAGATGGGAATTTTTCCTTGAAATCATCAATTTCGTATTCAGTAACTTAAAGGTATTTATCAAACCTGTAATTGCTTCATCCATTGCCTATAACCCCTCTTGAGATATAATGTGCTACCACCACACATGGCCAGAGAGTTCTTTAGTTGCAAGAATGGCAACACTTTGCAGGACAACTTTGGACATACTGTCAAGAGGGAGCAGTCCATGAGATGTACACCACACTTGGTCAAGTGGAGGATCGGCACAAAAGAGGAACACCCTCACAGAGATGGATTGACACAGTGGATGCAACAATGGTCACACACATAGGAACAATGCTGATGATGGCCCAGGACGGTGCATCATTTCCTTCTATTGTGCACAGAGTGGCTCTGGCACCTAACAGCCCAAACCAGAATCCACAAGAATGCTATCACATCTTTCCTAAAGCCTATAATAACAGTAGCTTTAAAAAAAAACCCAAATTTCAAAATGTTTCATCAATATGATGTCACTGATCTTCTGAATAGCAATGAAAAGTGATTAGAGTCTCCACTGACTGGATCAGTGCAAGAGAACAAGTGGGGCAGAACAGCTTCATCGCCAGCAGAATATGAACTCACAAACTCAGTGCACTGCACTGCCGATGGCAAACAAAATCACGTGTAGAGTTGTTTAGGATTCTGGAAAGGATCTGGGATAAAAATGAAGTCCTGAGACTTTTTATTGCTGGCTTCCCAAAGCATTGGCATACACATAGTAAGTGGATGTATGTGATCCATGAACTCATGGCTGGTGAAGAAGGTTAGTCAAGCCAGCAAACTCCCCTTAACTAGGTGTGATGTTGTAAATGGGCATGCACACAGACTGATAACAAATAAAAGATAATTACATTTTATAAATTACCTCTTGTAAAGCATTCCACAGTTCCTCATCTGAGTATTCATTAAAGGGATCCAAGTTTTTTCTCATTGTTCCAGTGAACAAAACAGGTTCCTAAAAGTCCCAAAATAGTTAGGTTATTACCAAAGGCACTTTTCATGCTCCCCCCCCCCCCGCCAATGCTTTTTCAGACAACATCTAAAATATTAAATTCCACCCCCAAATTCTTCATAGTCATTAGTTATAAAGTTGAAAATACAGATGAAGAAAACGATTTCTCTAAAAACAAAAACTCTGCTTTTAACAATCCTCAGACTTATTGAAGACAAAAGAAAATGTTCCAGTATGCCACCTAAAAAAGAAACAGAAGGCAAGAAAGGCATGAATATTTAGAATGCCTTTCTGGTAGGCAGTACCTGCTTAAATGAAAGTATGACTCTTCAAGAAACTTTAACCCTTCAAAGGAGCTATAGAAGTGAATTGACAATCTTATTGAAATGTCAGAAAATACCAAGAGCAGGATTTGTTGAAGACTGCATCTCTAAGGCAAATGGTTAAATATATTCACCTCTGAAGAATCTCCAAGTGGCACACAAGATTTGCTTTCACCCATTAGTCCAAGGTTGGTATTATGACCCTACCCAGCAGCACTGTGAAGGAAGGGTCTGGCAAACAGTTTCCTTGATTAAGATGGCCCAGAAAGCTCAATGGGACACGTCTACCCTCTCACACTGACGCATACTCAAAACCCAACTCATGGACATCACGTGGATGAGTAGGTACAGTGACCCTATGGGACAGAACTGTCCCTGTGAACTCCCAAGACTGTTAACTCTCCACGGGAATAGAAAGCCTCATCTCTTTTCCTACAGAGCAGCTGGTGCTTTCGAAATGCTGAAATTGTGACCACCGTGCATAAGCACTGTGCCACCAAATAACAAAGAAGCATAAATTAGGATATTTTCTGTACTGTGATTGTGGATCTCTCCACATGTGCAATGGGGAGTTGTGCTCTTTGTCTTAGGCCGGTGGCGTCTCTATGCATGAAGGACCTGCCTCTGATTTCCCATCAGCTAAGACCCCGATTGACTTCTTTGTGCCTCACAGTCCCTGGTTATTAACCACAAGGGCAAGGTAACCCATAGCGAAGAGTGTCAAAATAGGATACTTTTAATTTACACGACTCATCCTATTCATTGGTTTCAGGAGAATCTGACACTTAAATTTCTCTTGAAATAGATGTCATCCTCTGGTTTCAAGAAAATCATCTTGTACATAAGCTTGTGTAACACTTTAAGTCTTCTTCTGGAAGGTTCTAGGAAGCCATGCCACAAGGATACAAGCAGTAGGAAAGGGCCTGGCTGTCTACTTTCAGTAAGCTGAAATGTAACATATTAGATTCATGCACAGGGAGTGGAGAGCCCTCAGAGGATCACCAATCTCAAAGCCTGCCTGGCTTTGGAGCTGGGAACCCTACAAAGACAGACTTCTCTCTCTGCTGGTCAGGAGGAAGAATAACATTCCATTTTAAGGTCGATGAAATAGAAAGGAAATGTAGAAACAGATGGCGTCACCAAAAACCATGTATTCCTTGGCAAAATCCCATTCAAGTGGGTACTTTACTTAGACAAAGTGCCTTGGTCAGATACACTGGTCAAACGATGTATTGGAGTAATTATAAACTTTAGGATTTCAACAATGAGCACTCATGAGGGAATGGGTTACATGTTGGGTTAACCGTAAGGTCGCCAGTTTGAAAACCACCAGCTGCTCCTTAGGAGAAAACGGAGGCTTTCTACTCCCATCACGAGTGACACTCTCCTAAGCCCACTAGGGCCGTTTGAAAAGGCTCGAGGGTGACCGTGAGCCAGGGTGGACTTGATGGCAGTTGAGAGATGATTCCCACTAGCTGAGCAAGTCCCCCTCCTTCAGTTGTAATCAACGCAGGTTAAAACAAACAGGTTAACAGAAACAATGTAGCAGAGGTAGAGTGCCCATCATTCTCCACAGGGGTTGTGGCCAGTCTCCATGCCTAGGCCCAAACTGTTTGAGGTGTTTGAGGAACTGAAGGGACAGAAAGAGGGGTGGTTGAGGGATCCGTTTATAGTCCGTCCTCCTTTTGGAGAACTGAGAGGTGATCTCTTTTCTCCACCTGTCATGGCTTTAGTACCCAGACTTTTCCTCCTTTAGATTTCTCTCATAGAGCAAAATTTTACCTGAAAACAAGATTAGAATTTGATAAAGAATCTATCTGGGTTTTCAAAATACATACCAGCAAGCTGCTAACTGACCTATGAAAAACTAGCGTTTTCCTTTTAAGAATGTTTTTCTTCTTTTGTAATGCAATGAAAAGCATTTGGGAATAGTGATTGTGATGGTTCAAAAGAACAAGCAGATCAAGAGACATTTACAGTCCAATCAACCATTGTATAAATCAGGCTCACTCTGCCTCCTTCTCCTTCTTTTACAAATATCTGGAAGTGGCCAATCCCCTCAAAATTGGGGAATATAGTGTTCTTCATAGGACCTGGGTTGTTTATTTCTAAACCCTCCAAGTGCTTGCAGTTACTTTCTGTTGTGATTCAAACAGTGCCCTCAAATATCCTACCTTTGAATTACCATTAAAAAAAGAAAAGAACTTAAAACACAAGCATTCCTCCTTGTAGTGAAGCCCCTTGGGTCATGTTAATGCAAGTGTACAGCAATCACACACGTTTCTGTAGGAACATTTTCGTTCACTGCCACTGAGTCAATTCTGGCTCAAGTGACACCAGAGGACAGAGCAGAATTACCTCTGTGAGGTTCTGAGACACTAACTCTTTGCAGGAGAAGGCCTCAACTTTCTTACACTAGGCAGCTGGTGGTTTTGAAAAGCTGACGCTGTGGTTAACCATCCAAGGCGTAACCCACTATGCCACCAAGTCACCTTATTCCAGCACTAGATAGAAGAATATTGTTTAATAAATCAGAATGTTTTCCTTTGTGATGACACGACAAACATGTACTTCAAAATGAGTAAAATTTCAATCAAAACTTGTTGAATAAGGAGGATGATTTAATAAAACATTAGCTGATTAAAGCTGTATATTTCTTTAGAACCAGCGGGCAATTTGTTAATAATGTCTTTTAATGCGCCAATGTGCTTTACACTTGGTTCCTACTCATTCCACTTTCATCCACTTGCCAAACAAGAAACCATTATATTATCTTCAAAAGGCAGTAAAAGTGCTCACAATCGGCCCACACTGCAGTAGCAGATAAGAGTCAAATTAATTATTGTTTCTGATAGATATTATTATTTAAAGTAGCTGCCTTCATACAATGAAGCGAATGAGCCAATCTTATAAATAAATAAGTGTAGTAAAAATGTTTGCAGGCTGAATATTCCAGCATGGAGATTTATGGTCAAATATACAACCTTTGTGTACGTAGATTGAGAATTTATTAGTTGAAGAATATTTTTTTCTGAAGGCATGTATTTAAACCTCATTTATTAGAAGTTTCATTTTAACCTACACAGTGGGCTGACATGGTACAGTTAGGGAAATAAGGGTGTATGTTCAGGGAAATATTATAAACGGGGCATGAGAATGAAGCCTATTTTTCTTCATGGTTTAAAGTTTTCTCTTACTTGGTAGTGATTTTTTTCTTTGTCACCAAGATAACATTAGTTCTTTTTGGGTGAGTGACTCAGAACTGGCCACTATGCATCAATTTAATGTGGTAAATTGATAATCCCTCAACACAACCGCAAAACTAGAAATTAGTCTTATCAGCCATTCTGAACACACTTCTGGAAGGCAAGTCTCCCATAAGCTCTAAAAGAAACCCCACCTGCTAACCTTCAGACATGCAATTGATCTGGACACAGGACAAAACCATACAAGTGGTTACAAGTCAGCAAGAGAAAGCAAACCCACTTTCATTCTAATTTCCAAAGAGTCCTACAGCAGAAGAATTTTCTTTACTAAGACAAGTCCCCGAGTAGCTACCAAGACTTGCCAGGGTGCAAAGAGTTGGTCATTTTCATTTCATTTCTCTTTATTAAATGGAACTCACCCCGTGACTCAGGGAAATGAGGGGTTCACCTGTAGTCACTTTAAATCATGCTCACCCTCACCCGCCCTCTAAATCCTGTAGCCTCTGAATGAACCGATCAGCACCATTTTCTGAAGAAAGAACATTGTTCGCTCACAAAGGATGAAGAATGTAAGTCTAGTGTAAAGTCTTCTTTAGATACAGACAGGTCACCAGCTCCAGGCTGCAGTTCTGTGGACTTGAATGAAGACTCCAGTGTGCTGAAACAAAGCGCTGGCCACATTAAGCGGCAATCCAATTGTTATTTCTTTACTAATAAAAGCATACCCATCTCTTTTCTCTTTGGTTTGTCTGGGGGAGGTATGAAAGGTGGGAGGGGGGGAACTTGGGTAATTAAAAAAGAAGTCTTAAAGAGACACTGCTTTGGTTAACTGCTTTGTCACTGGCAAAAAAATCAAGGACTAAGAGGCAAAGGCTGCTTTCAAAAGACAAAGAACAATTCAGTTTTTGCTTTGATTAGAAAAAAAATCTGTTATACTTAAAAAACAAAACAAAATGAAGAACATGGTGAATCATGATAAAGATTGCAGCTTTGATCAGTGCCAATGCTTCAGGTACAATCAAACATCATAAATACTGAATGTGAATGGAATTACCCTATGAAAACATTTGTGCCAACAGAACAGGGAAGTTGCAAAGGACCATCCACAGGTTTGGCGATCCGTCTGTCCAGATGCAGGTGTTTTCTGAACACGGAATCTCACTTGGTGTTGGGAAGGGTGGTGATGGCATATTTAACCCTATCAAGTTGTGAACACAAAGGAAGCAAATACTTGTCCAATGAACAACATTGCAGTTACGCTGCGTTTCCCTATCCGTTGGGTTTGGAGAAATACAATGTGTTCTCTAGTGTACTCCACTCCCTGGCTGGGCCCTGCCTGTGTGAGGAGCCACCCTGTTCATGCCACTACCTCTGCAGTCCTCACCGTGAAGTCAGAGAACTCTAAGATGGTACTTGACTTTGCTTTGGCCAAGTTGACTCCAGATTCCCTAGGTCAGTGGTTCTCAACCTTCCTAATGCCACAACCCTTTAATGCAGTCCCTCATAGTGTGGTGACCTCCCCCCCCCCCCAATAAAATTATTTTGTTGCTACTTCATAACTATAATTTTGCTACTGCTATAAATCGGGTGACCCCTGTGAAAGGGTCGTTCGATCCCCACAGAGGTTGTGACCCACAGGTTGAGAACCACTTTCCTAGGTAATTAAATCAGGTCTGAGAGGTGCAAGCTGCTTACCGAAAGGTTCGTGGCACACTCCCCTCTCCCCCTCCCCCAAGAGCTTCATGGATGAAAGGCCTGTGAGATGCAACTTTCCATACTGAAGACAAACCCTGTGGACTCTGCAGGTCAGAGCGCCAGCGGCACATCCTGTCCAGCCAGAGAGACACGGTAAGGAGAAAGCATACATAGCTCTGGCAAAGGGTTCTTTTGAGGCTCTCCTACTACACTTACCCCCCCCCGCCCCCACACACAGCAAGAAAGTGAAGAAGTCTGTTTCTGAACTCATTTGATGGGTCTTTACGTACTGAGTGTGCATTCAGGTTGCCCAACCCAATTACAAATCACCCCAGGCTTCGGAGTTACTCAGTTGTCCAAACGAGGGACAAAACACTATGGAACAAGGAGTCACCCTTTCCACTTTACTCCCTATTTATATGTGTTTGTTATGTTTTCGATCATCTGTTTTGAATAGGGTGAATGGAAAACAATAGGTAAAATATATGATTGACATTTTCCAGTTCAACAAGCATTTATTGGAAAGAAGGGAAAGAGGGGGAGAGAAGGGAGGGAGTAGAGGGAGGAGAAGGAGGCGGAGAGAGAGAGAGAGAGAGAGACTCTGACTGACTCAGTTTCCACACTGGAAAAGGGGGAGAATACAGGCCCCTTGCAGGCTTGCTGGGAAAAACAGTAACATAAATGTGGTTCCCTGAGTGAAGGCCAACAGGAAACGGGCCCTAGCCAGCCGCTGAGGACAGCAGAGCACAGCGTCTTGCAAACTACAAGGGCAGCCAATGGATCATGAAATCCATTTTGTGGGTCGTGACTGCCAATTTCTTCTTTCATATAATCTAGAATAGAAAACATCGGTGCGCAGAGCACGGAGGAAGCAGCATGCTCTTGGAAATGTTTGTTTCTCTGCTCGTGTGTCTGATACAGAACACCGTCCTCCCTGGGGGTCCCAGTCCTCACAAGTTTCCAGAGTTCCGGTAGCGCAGTTAGGGATGAGGTGGGACCCGGCCTCTCCTCAAATTTGATCAGACTTCTGGTTCTGCTCTGCCTTCTGTGCGTCCGTTTTTAAATCTGTCAACTGAGGACAATCAAACTGGTGTGAGGGTATAAAAAGAGAGACAGGCAGGAAGTAGCCAAACTGTGTGCGGGACTCCACAGAGAAAGGGAATCACCAGGAAGAGTCATGCGATTTGTCCGGAACGTCATCGGCGCAAGAGCAGTGAGAGCTGCCACCGCTGTCCTCAAGGAGAGGTCAAAAATAGAAATGCGTGTGGCAGGGGACGAGAAAGGCTGCCAGTAGCCTTCGTGTGGGGCTGTGAATGTGGTGAGCGCCCCGGCAGCAAGTTTCTCCAGTACACTTGCTCACTTTCTCTCCTCCTTCTTTAAATGTGTCACAAACAACAGACATGAAAACATCACGAACAGCAAGGTCCTCCCACAATGTGCTCTTCTTTTCATTTAAGTGACTCATAGCAGGATAGCCCCGCCCCCGGCCCCGCCCCCCGCAGACGGCTTCCAATCTCAAACAGTAAGAAGGGCCGCTGGTGCTCGCTGCTGTCGAGGAGATCCCGGCGTGTGGTGACTGGCCTTCAGAAAGCACAATACAGACTCAACTGGGGCAGCTGTACCCACCAGCCTTTTGCCTATTAGTCAAGTGCTTGGACTGCAGGCATCACTCAAATACAAGAAGTCATATGGCCGTCCTCGGAGAGAGGAAAGCAATCCCCACGAGGTTTCAAGGGTATAACCTTGATGGGAGTACACTGACCCCGTTTTCTCCTGTGGAGCGTCTAGTGGGTTTGAAGTACTGACCTGTGGGTTAAGTGCTTAACTATTGTGCCACCAGACTCCTCTAACAACTATAATAGACTCTATTGAGCATCCCAAGAAGTGGGACATGGATGTTTTCTCATCCAATAACCTCTTCACAACCCACGTACAGACAGTTCCTACTGTTCTTGGTTTCGAAAAGGAAGCTGAAGCGGGAGAGTGCGGTGACACGGATGGACAGGGTTAGAATGAACCTACACCTCCCTTAGCAGTCCTCGCTCCCTATCTGATAGCTCACTTTTACCACAATCGTGGAAAAAATCGATCAGCAGACTATTCTGCACGTGAAACATGTACGTGAGGCAGGAATGAACCTGGAGGTGTGAACAAAAATTCCATTGCTTGTGGTAGTTCAGGTTACGTGGACACAGGGCTGGGGCACAATTGTCAGTGGTTTAGCAGTTCATGGAATCATGTGGGTTTCCATTTGCAAGTAACACAGCTTTTTGGTATAATGACTTAGTCTTTGGAACCTAACTGTGCTAATATGTGAGCCTTGTTGATGCTCAAAATTTTCAAAGACCCTGCCCTTTTATTTGGGCGGTGTGGGGGAGGGGTTTGGTGAGGGCAGAGGATGGACACTCCAAGAGTTTCCTGGGTCATTTTTTTTTTTTTGGGTGGGGGGGCATCACTGCTCTCCGGTGGTGGGAGTAGGAGGCCCAGCCCCACTGCTGGAACTGAACCTCCATCCCAGTGGGCCTACGCCACCGGGGCTCAGCCTCCTTGGGACATTTTTTTATGCTGCCCAGCCTCCCCAAACTATGTTTTCAATATCACCCTGCATCGCGCCTTTGAAGCAAATGCCTAACAAGGGGAATAAATAAATAATAAATGCTCTGTGTTTACAATAGTTGGTCATCTCTATCTATATGGATATAAAGCTTAGCACTGTTTGTAAGCACCTTCTCTGGGGGATATACAGGCAACACGCTCACAAGCAGGGTGGGAACTCATAGAACAGAACCGAAACCCAGTGATGTCAAGGTATAGTTCGTCTTTGCTCAGATGTGCTGCCAAAACAGTGCAAGCAGAGCCAAGAATTGTCTCACATTGTTTCTTTACTTAGTGTTCTTTTATGTGTACATGCATACAAACATTTCTTATTAAGCAGCATTAAAAAGAATGCAGGGCACGTTCCTTATGCCTTTCATCCACAAATATGAAAGCACTTTACAGACACACCCAGTATCTCTGCTGAGCAACCTCCTGAGGGTCATTGCAATCATGGGTGCAACGGACACACAGACAATGTAGGGTCTGAAATGTCCCTTTCCACTCTAAGGAGGGAAGGCACACTTCAAACAGCCATAGGGAGTCTTGCACAGGAATTGCCATGTGCTAAAAATGCTCTCCATTTTTCCTGAAAAGGAGAGCTTGCGTTCAAATTCCTGAGTAACATGAATTATTATAGAGGGCAGTGTTTGGTGACCATAGCTGTTCCTAGTCATACAAGTTCACCTTCCCCTCCTCTTTGTGCATTATACTCTACTGGCTTAATGAACAGGCTTTGAAGAGCTCTCCACCTCCACATTCCCAGGAAGCATATTTACATGGCTGTCTGTCTTGTATTCCTTATGTTTGTGTGAGTATATTGTGGATAAGCACACTGTGGTAAGGTGTATATTGCATATATGTATATACTCATGTGTATATGGGTATTGCATATATATGCATATACTCATGTATATATGTGTATTGTGTACACATGTGCTGTATGTATTCTGTGCATATGCATATCTGTGGAGATTGTGTGAATGCATGCATTTTAAGTACATATATATTCTATGTATGCGTGATAGGGATTGTATTTTGTGTATGTGTATATCCTATGCATGTGTGTAGGGTATGTGTGCATCTGCCTTGCAAATTGTGTATTTCATGTGTGCATTTGTTCTTTAGTTCTCCTTGATGACCAATTGGTTGCTGATGATACCCCAAAATTCAAAAGACAGACGTAGCCAGTGTCAGGGTCAAAGTCAAGGGCAGAAAGGGAGAGGAGAGGCCCTGTAGGTTTCCGTCTGGGGGCTTCCAAGCCCCTGCGTCTGCAAGCTGCACCATCATGCACACAGCCAGAAGCAATTCTCCCAGCAACTCTTGAGCTGGCACCATGACGACTTCAAAAGGGTTAAGAGGCAGGATTCCTGTCCCTCAGTTCTTCCCACTGCTCTACAGTCTTCCTGAATAGTCATTGGCTGGAGTTTGAAAAAGCCCTGCTAACACAGCAGCTATATGCTTCGCTGTTAACCTAAGGTTGTCAGTTCAAACCTACCAGCCACTCTGAGAGAACAGTGAGACCCACTTGCATTTTTGGTTTTACATATACATACCCCCCCAAAGCAGAAAGTATTTCTGTTAAAAATGTTGACTTTTGAAAACATGCTCTTTAGGGGAAAGGACTCAACCCTTTGATTGAACTTTTAAAAAAATTAATAAAATAAAGAGCAATTAAACTTAGGTGTAATTTTATAAAAGAACATTCCAGGAGGCTCTGGCTTACGTACCTGAGGTATGATCGACATTTTCTTCCTTAAATCATGCAGTCCAATCTCAGTGGTCAAGATCTTATCAATCCAGATTTTACCTTCAGGTTCTGACAATCTGAAAAGGGCTGAAATGAGGGAACTTTTCCCAGCTCCTGTTCTTCCCACAATGCCAACCTATAAAGAGACCCAGAAAGAGGGATTGCAAACAGTAATTAAAACACCAGACAACAAACCTTAAATTAAAATTTGTGAGTTTTGGAAATGCATTAATGAAGTTTTACAGTGAATATATTCTTGCAGCGTTTCTCCACCCCTGCCTGTATGTTGGCAGTTTGCAATCACTCCGCCCTCATTGTGTGAGGCCACCCTGTACACTACGGGAGGCTTAGCAGCTTCCCTGACTCCTATTCACTGGGACCTAATAGCCTCCCCCAGTTTGACCAACCCAAAATGCCTGCAGACATTGCCAAATAACACCCCTGTAGAGCTAACTGCCCCTGTATGAGACCACTGCTCCAGAAAGAGTGCGAACCTATAGAACCTATCCACGGACAGTGAATGGCCGCCCTTTCAAGTGACCTGTGGGAGGTACTGAATGAAAGTTATGGAATGCATTCCCTGGTTCAGGGATATTATGATCCTTGTGTGTTCTTGGAAAGACTCCCAGAGACATTAACAATTCGGGTCAGAGATGAGGTATACAAACACACATCTTCTTTTCCCCAGGTGCTACCACTGAAGATGGTAGAGATACTAAACCACTTCCGAGTGTTAAAATATGGCAATGTTCAGTCTCGAAGAGAAACATCTGAAGTGCTTTAAATGCATGCCAGAGTATGTTAGGGCAGGGACCACTAGCCAACATACACAGAATGAGACAAACAACAACAGTATCATTTGTTATTTATAAGGGGCCTTTCATCTGAACAATTCAAAAGGCATTTGACAAACCAATTAATACCCACATTTGCCCCTTGGGAAGGACACGTGCCAAATATCATTCCTCTTATTAAAACAAAATTGGGGAGAAATTAAGTGTATGGACATCAAGGGCAAAAGAACCACACACTGCTGACAAAATGCTGGTCAGGCCTGGAATGGTGTTGCAGAATCGAACCTTTGGATGTGTGTATCTCAACCTGTATACACAAACTGGCCTTTTTTTTTTTTAATTGACAAGCTTGTATGAGTGGTAAATTGATTGCAGTTGTTCAAGAGGTCATATCAATTTTATTTAGGAATCTGAATCAATGGAGTGGTAGACACCTTCATCTGTCTATGAAGTCGACACAGTAAGTTTTAAAACACACTGCATTGAACAGAGAGTAAAGACACTGCACAGAGAACAAGTCATGTGCTGGGAGGTTCACATAGGAGCTCATTTGAACATGTCCACACGCATGTATTTTAAATCTGTAAAATCAGTAATGGTACCTCAAATGATGGATTTGTCTTTATCCTCACTTTAAATACATGAAAAGTGGCTTTGGCTAGTTTTATTATCTTTCGCACCATCTTTTACCTTTCAGCAAGAATTTATATCTTATAGGTGAGTTATTTTCTGCATAAAGTAGACGGGTGCATGCAGGAATCATGTGTTTCTGGGTTTCTCTGAGTGTTCTCATATGTAAGCAAACACACCCCCAATTACAGGCAAGTACCATGCTTGTAAAAATGTGCAGCTGCTTGCAAACTCCTGGTTTTGTACGAAACAGACCCATCTGTGCCAACGGAAACCTCCACAAAGGACTGGTCAATGATAGGACTGTGCCCCTCAGTGGCCACTGAGGCCCCAGCACTGTCAGCGCTGACCGCATGTGAGGGCAACAAGAACCTAGCAACTCCAAGAAGCCTGGCACTGGCTGTTTCTGCTGCTGAACGAGGGGCGCCACACAGTCCATTCAATGTGACTCGCTGCTGCGTCCCCACTTTTCTTATTGCAGAGCAGCGTCGGATTCAGCATCTGTGGAGTGCACTGGCAGAGGATCAGTAAACTGAAACGGCTCAGCTTGAAACCCTGCCTGACCCATGTCCCCAGCAGGATGGAGGGACTGTCTGTCACAGGGCTTCCAGGCTTTATCAAACTCAATGGCCAACTCAGAGGGCCCCTAATCACAAAATGAGTGTTTTTAGCTTCCCAACACTGGAGAAGGAGCTGCCCGGGGAGTGGTACTTCACTTGCTCTGTTTAGGAATTGCTCCTGGGGGCCCATACTGACGACCGTACCAACCCCATTTGCACCTGGGCGTCTCTTAAACACTAACCTTTGCACCTGGGGGTATCAAACTCAATTGAAGCCTTGCACCCCATTCAACCCAGCTGTTGTTTTGAATGTCCTACTTTAAACTCCAGCTGTGGGCCTCAAACTTTCACCTCCCAGGCGTCTTCGTCTTCTGCCTGGCACCATGCCCTCAAGATCCTGTTGCTGCCTGGCTCCCTTCATTCTAATGCTCATAATCACCAACTGAGCACAAGGCTGCATATAGTTTTCACAACCAACCACTCTCTATATACTATGTATTGTATCTTTTTCCTGAACTCTGTGTGTGTACATCTTCCGAATGATACAAACTCATATATTTAATATGGGAAACCACATGAATAAAATGTTAATTTTTTCACTTATTATTTCTTAAAATGACCTTTTAATGACCACATGATATAAGTATGAAGAGACTTCAAGTTTGGGGGGGGGATTCCATTATAATTTCTATTTTTTCACCAACTTAAAAAATTTATTGAAAGATCATTTTATTGGGGGATCTTACAACACTTATTACAATCCATACATCAATTGGATCAGGCATGTTTTTGCATATGTTGGCATCACTTTTTTCTAGGCATTTATTTTCTACTAAGCCCCTGGTACAAGTTCCTGCCTGCTTCATGACTACTTGATAAGATGATAAATTGTTATTATTTTCATATCTCACACTGACTGTTGTCTCCCTCCCCAATAGTTTGTTGTCGATCATTGTGAACCATTCCCCTTCCCTCCCTCCTTCTCCCTAACCTTCTAGTATCACTATGTCCACTCCTGTTGCTGGATTCCGTTCTACCAACTTTTTAAAGGCCCCTTATTGACATGATGGTCATGCACTCTCCTAAATATGGTCATTTCAGTTTTCTCTGATACATTATTAAAAATAACACTATGTTAAATATCTTTGAAACAGAATCTTAACAACCCTACTGCTTTCTGTAAGATACTTCTTAGCTACAGAATTGCTAAGAAATAGGTACGAACTTTCTGTAAGGAGGCTGTTAAGCGCAGTGATATGCTTCTTAATGTCTATGATATGCCCTGTGAAACAGGACATAAGTGTTGTACACATTATAAGAACAACATAATACAGAGTAAAAATGAGTTTCCTTCTCAAATCTGTTTGTAAATTCAATCTTTATGCAAATTGGCAGGGACAGTCTCTAATGTTTACTTTAGCATACAAGGGGTACCCCCCAAAAAAAAAACCCAAATGGGAAAAAGCTCCAGCTGGCTTAACAGGGATTGAGACCACTGACATAAGTACTGAATGGACATTATATGACTATATTCTAGAAATAGAATTTGACTTTAAACTCTCACAAGTTTCCTGCACATTTGCACACCCGGGTATTATAATTCTGTTTCAATCAGCATTAGCTTGACTTCAAAACACAGAATTACTTTTCCCATTATGTCCTGCTAGGGATCCACAATCCTTACTGGCTTCTTCCTACCATAATCCACATGCATTCTTTTGTCAGATTAGCCTCCCCCAGGGCAGCTCGGCACATAGTGTACGCCACCAGGACATCTCCTCCACAAACTCTCTCAACTCATGTCTCCATCCATAGTGATAATGAGTCTGCTTCCATGGAACTATAAGTTGTTTTAAGAATTAAACATATAATAGCTGATGACATATTTCCCAGTGGAGTGGTTGAACAATGTGCCAACCCCTCAAAAAAAAAACCCTCAAAACCCCCCCCCCCCAATTTAAGCCCATGTTGTTGTAACACCTTGGACCTATACATTTTACCTTATTTGGGAAAAGAGGTGATTTTTTTCTTTCTCTCTTTCTTTCTAGTTGAGATGAGATCATACTAGATTATCCAGATAGACCCTACATCCCACGTCGAGTATATCTTTTTAAGAAACGGAGGAGAGAAACAGAGAGAAGCTGAGGTGGAAATGTGAACACTGAAGCAGAGATGAGAATGATGCAGCCACAAGCCATGGAATGGTGGGACCCACCAGAAGCTGAGAAGGCAAAGAGGGGTTCTCCCCAGGGGTCGTCAGAGAAGTATGACCGCGCTGACACCTGGCTTTCAGCCTCCCGATCCACAGAACTTAAGAAAATGGATTTTGGTTGTGGCAAAGTCCCACACTTGCGCTGGCTAGTGAAGTCAGACCCAGGAAGCACTCACTATGTGGCCAGCAAGTACTTCACGCTTCTTACTCTCCATTCACATGAAACCACAGTTTATCTCAAACGAATTCCTGTCTCTGCTCCGTGCGTCAATGAATGCCTTCCATCTGCACTTCCACCTGCTGTAACCCTAACAGCTTATGTCTCTCCCGGTGTCACTTTCTCTTCCCTAACAGCTAGGCATGCAATGTTTCCTGTCGTCCACCAGTGTAGAGGTGTAATTAGATTCAGCTGGGCATTACATGCATTGTACAGAGTTGAAAAACTTAACTCAGGCTTGAGAAATTTATAGAAAACTATTGCCATATTGTTCAGGCTTGAGAAATTTATAGAAAACTATTGCTAGGTTGTTCAGAATAGGATGAGCTGGTCAGAGAAGGCACACTCGGCTGATGCATTGTATAGCTATAAATAAAGAGGCAAATGGCCAATCTCTAATTTTCCCAGGACAGAAGATCATTAAGGCAATGTAAATGGTAAAATTTGTTTTTATATATCCTAGCATAATGACAGACTTCTTTTATGAAGCATTTCCTTTGTGCTTGTCTCAGGTGTTTTTTTGTGTGTCTAATTGTGTTTAATTTAATGGTAACACTAATGGTCACGTCATATTACTATTCAATTTATAATATGAAAATGTAGGCCTAGAAAATTCCAGAAAATTGAGATGCCACAAGAGGCAGAAAGAGACTTAAAGTGAGGTCTGTGTGACCCACTCTCATTCTATGTGGTGACAGTGTTGACAATAGTTTAGAAAATTTATTCTTTCAGTCTAGGTAGAAGGGAGAAAACAGTCAGGGGAAGGTTGAAATTAAGGAACTAGCCTCCTGCTAGATGTTAAACCAAGATCTGAGAATGCAAGTGAGTATAATCTGAGTTGGGAAGAAATCTGGCATCATAAGGAAAACACTAGAGATATGGGTACTATAGCAAGTGTGGTGAAGAAACTAGAAAGTACCCAGTTATCAGAAAGAGTTCCATCTGGGGTCTTAAAGGCTGTCTTCAAATAAACAGCCATATCTAAGTGAAGCATCAACTAAATCCATATGGCAGACGTGCACCAGCCTGTATGATCCGAGGACTGTAAAGAGTATAATCCAAATCTGAAGAAGGGAATGATGTAAGACTTTAAACTGTGAACACCCAGTTTACAGAGGCTATGGACGACAAAATCCACTTACATGGTCCGTACACTGATTAAGCCTCCAGAGAATCCCCTCTGACCATCATCAAGGGATGTGAATAGCCTTGTTATCAGACAGCATTGTAGAGCTGATAATAGCATATATAGTTAGGTTAAAATGTAGTATCTTATTTGATCTCCCCTTTGACTCATTTTAAATTTGTTTCAATTTTTGTTTTTTAAAAGTGAATGTGGATTAAGCCTCCAGTAAATTCCTTCTGACCACAGTCGATAAATAGCCATGCTACCATGCAGAATAAGTGATTACACATGTAGCTCTGCAAAAAATTAACACTTTATCCTCTGATCGTTCCTTTGAAACCTTTTAAATTTGTTCTAGTTTTAGCATTTTTCATTTTATTGTCAACTGAGGTTTTTCTCCGTTTTACTTTGTTTTGACTTGATTTTGTATGGTTTTCTGTCCACGAAACACAAGATAGGTAAATCCATTGAGAGAGTCATTGGGTGAACGGTTTCTTGGGGTTATGGCAAATGGGTTCGAAGAGCGAATAATAATGATGACAAGAAAGAAGAAAATGCTCTAAAATGACACTGGCAATGATTGTACAACTCTTCTTGATTTGAATGAATAATTGAATTGCATGATGTGTGGATTATGTGCCATAAAACAATTTTTTTAGAAGGCAGGCATCTCTGAGCAAAGGAGATACCTGATTGTCATGAGGGCCACACGATGAGTGACAGGAACAGGGTGCACAGCTGGGCTGTGAGAGGACATTGGACTAACTGGGGACAGGTCAGACAGATTGGACACCTAGCTTGAGATATCGAGGATGATTTTTTTATGTGTGTAGTTTTTCAAGTTTTTTCCCCAGCAGTTTCAATGGTGTGTAGTTTACCTATCACACAATTCAGTCATGTCAAAGAGAATTGTACAATCATTATCACATCAATTTTATATCATTCCTCCACCCTACCTGAGGCTGATTTTTGATCCCACCAGATAGGGAAAGGGCTCTTTGGTATACTGGGCTCAGGAGACCCTGGTCCTGGGCTAGGAGCTGTCTGTGACAGAAGCCTACCTCTCCTAAAAAGGTGTGGGGAAATATGTAAACCAGAAGGTGTTGTGCAAACTCACAATTTCCGGGGTACAAAAGGTAGGGCAGTCAATGGCACAGGTCTTTCAAGAGACTCCTGTTCAGCCACAGAGGGGCCGGGGCAATCCAAGGGCTAGGGTACAAAATGTCCAAGGAGGTTTCTTTGAAAACACAAGTAATACCAGCCACCCAAACCCACTAGTGGATGAAAGACAACAGAGAGAATCTGAGTGTGGACGCAAACGACCCAGTCATCTTGCGACCTGGATGCGGGAGGGCGCGACGCTACATTTTCAACTGTTTCCTGGCAATGTGGCTGGGAAGGGCTGATGGCAAGAGGCTAGAGAAGCTACAGTCATAATAATGGACCTGGAGCACCAACTCAGGAAGAGGGAAAACCTGGGGCTGTGGGGAGGGCTTGCTAAGAAATAGTTTGTTAAAAAGAGAGAGAAAATGTAGGAAACCAATATTTTTGCACATTATAGCACGGTTTAGTACACATCTGTAAAAATGTATTATCCTAGCAATAGCTCTGAGCAAGGAAAAAAAAATAACAAACCAAAATCAATCTACCACTAGAGATAGAAACGTTTTCAAATGGCCCAGCACTCTCTCAAATGATCAAATCACCCACGAAATCAGCTAAATGAAAAAGGCAGCAGGTGCTGAGACACTAACCAGCAAGGGCAGAGTGGTTGGTTATTTACCTCATTTTGGTTCTTTATTTTAGTTGCAATTTCTACCATGAATTTGAAACCTGTTTAGTGACTATTGCATCCTCCTGTTGATAACTTTCAGGACTCTGGGAAGCAGAGGAAACCAATTAAAGGGGGAAAGCAAGCACCATTTCTGACGTGCAGGCACACCCTGTGTCCTTCTGCAATCCAATCCCATGGCAAAGGGTTACAGACAGGGGCAGGAAGATGAGTCCTGGATACACATGTGCAGAGGGAAATTATTTCAGGATGCTGCCGCCTGAATACAATTTCTAAATACACAGGCGGAGCTAAATGTGATCTTGGGAGCTAGGGCCAGAAACAAATCAAAATTCAAGTTATTGTGGTTATTATAATTCAGCCTTCAAATTCAATTTACCCACCAACATTTCAGACTCTCAGATAATCCTCTGATTCGGGGGGTTTAAGATAGAAGAATACAAATCTGGGGTATAGGTGGGGTGGAGACATAAGCTCTATTTCCCAAGTATTCCAGTGGCATTTCTTAGATAATTTACATTTTATTGCTCCCTGGGAAGTTTCAGACGCATGCAAATTCACAGGATTATGTTCACACTGTGAACACACACTCTTTCAATGAGCAAAGATCCCTGATAGGGGCTGACTCTGATCACTGCCATCAAGAGCAGCTGTTGATGTCTTCCTTACCCAGCACCCCTTCCCAACCTACAAAGAAACCGGAAATAATTGGGGTCCAGGTTTTGCCAAGTGACTCATGGAAGCTGTTCCCTTAGTATCGTGTGGCCATTGAGTGGCTCGCTTATTCTTTCGTGTCACGAGTCATTCAGGAAATGACTTCTATCGTCCACGAAGTAGATCTGTGGAGAAAGAGGTGCTGAAAAAAGCAGTTCTTGAAGTTTTAGCACTTACGTGGAGGTAATGAGCTGTGCATGTGTGAGCCCAGGACATCTGCTCTGGTTTGGCCCCCTCAAAATATCCTTGCCTGCCTCCTCTCAGCCAAGGCCCCCAAGTCAAGTGTGAGGAAATATTGGTGACAAGGTCAGAATTGGCTCACAAACTGCTCATTGCCTCTTCCTCAGCCCAACTTGCTTCTCCTTTAACTGACTTTAAGCAAAGACTGGTCCCCCTGCTGCTGGCAGTGTATGTCTCTGGTTCCTGACTCTTGACAGCATCACGGGTTCTGGGCTTTTCAGTAGCCAACAGCTGAGTAGGCAGCTCTGGAGAGGGGCTGGGACCCCATGATGGTGCCAGCAGGAGGCTCCTACAGGCCAGGAGCTCGCCGGGAGCTCTGTAGGGATCCGGCTTGTGCTCCAAAATAACACAGGGCAAGGGATAGACAGTAAAGTATGAGGACAAGACCATGAAAGAGGCTAAGGGACAGCTGAAGAAAATGTGAACGAACTTGTGGCAATGGAAAAGGGAAAGATTTGGAAATATAGGAATGAGAAATTGGAGGGTAAGCGAAAAGGAGCAGGGTAGAGAATATTCACGTCTAAGACTCAGGCATGCCGGAGCTGATGTGAAATATTTCATCCAGCATAGGATTTAAGCTCCAGTTCTGTGGTTTAGGGCCCATCCATCAGCATGTAATGCAGCATGTTATGAACTGAACTGTGTCTCTCAAAAAAGATGCTGAAGTCTGAAATCCCAGTAGCTGTGAATGGGATACTGTCTAGAAATAAGGTTTTAGCTATTAGGCTAATGTGCCCTTACTGGAGGAAAGTGGGTCCAAGAACTGGATGGTGTCTTTTAAAAAGGAAAAACACTGAGAGACCCAGAGAGAAGTGGCCACGTGAGGAACCAGAGACAAGCCAAGGAAATACAATGCATGCCGGGGATGACCCACCAGGAAGGCTCCTCTCTGAGAGCAGCTGCCTGAAGCTGTGCTTCCAGTCCCAAACTGGCTGTTCTTTAAAGCTTCCCACTGTCACAGAAGCCCGAGGAAATGAAGACTAGCTGCCCAGAGTCAGGAAAGAACCTGATCTTCTGCAATCTCCAGGTGTTACCTAGGACAGCACTGATCTAATGTATATCCATAGAAGAACAGGAAGTCCCCTTCTTATGTACCTGAAGAGGCCAAGAAGGAAATGCGATATCTCACCTTTAGTTGAATTTTTTTTTCCTGTTGGTCTTAATTTAAATGTTCCTCTACTCTTTTTTAAAATAAATCATTTTATAGGGGGCTTATACAATGCTTATCACAATCCATACAAACATATATTGTGCTAAACACCTTCGCACGCCTGCTGCCCTCATCATTCGCAAAACATTTGCTTTCTACTTGAGCCCTTAATATCAATTCTTCATCTTTCCCCCTCCCTCGCCACTCACCCATCCCTCATAAACTCTTGATAATTTATAAATTATTATTTTGTCATACCTTACAGTGCCCGACATCTACCCTAGCTCATTCCTCTGCTGTCCGTCTTCCAGATAGGTTATATGTAGATCCTTGTAATCAGCATCTCCTTTCTACCCCACCTTCCCTCCATGCTTCTGGTATCTCACTCTCACTACTGGTCCTGAGGGGTTCATCTGTCCTGGATTCCCTTTATCTCCAGTTTCCATCTGTACCAGTGTACCTCTTCCAGTCTAGCTAGTCGAAATTTTTAAAGAGCTGAGATGGCTTATACGAACCTTTTCTCTAGATTTTATGAGTGCAGTCAAGTGCTTCAAAACAAGAGGTCCATCTAAACTGTATGTGAAGTTAACATTATCAAAGACAATCACGCCTTCGTGGGGCCATGCTGGTGGCGGACGTTTCTGGTATTCCCAAGGGGCCTCTTTTTCAAGGTTTGTATATTCAATCACCCGTTCTACTGAGATCATCTGAAAGAGATATGACACCCACATGTGTTAAGAATAGAGGTACATTTTATGAGTTTGTAAGTCAAGCCTCCTTTTATACTCAGCAAGCTAAAGAAAACTCATTCCTAGCGGAGGGAAGCAGGAGGTTGATGAGGACTTTGATGGTGATTTGCACACTTGGTTCATCATCTTATAATACTTCCACCTATGGCTATATCTTTTGATACTGTATTAAACATACCAGAATTAGAGAAATGAGTGCTAATATTTTACTTATCCACTTCTCATCTTAATAAAAGGCAAAAGGTTTGCATAAAAGAAAAAAATATTTAATTCTAATTAATAATCTTTTGCTACGAGGTTCATTTTGAACAGGTAAATTGTGTGAACATAAAATCTCACTTCAATGACATTTAAATCTAATACTTTAATATATTTTAAAGTCTAATAAGTTACTTCATTTCATTGTCACTGGGTTTTTCCCTCTAGTAGATGCTAATATTCAAAAGAGATAATTGAACAACCACTGGGCCCCCCCCCCCCCCCACCATCAGTGGATTCTACTTGAGAGAGCAGGGCTGTCTGACAGGTTTTCCCATACTGTCATCTTTACAGAAGCAGAGTGCCACATTTTCCCCACCTGAGGAATAGCTGGTGGGTTTGAACCACTGACCTTTTGGTCAGGAGCCAAGTGCTTTAACTCCTGAACTACCAGGGCTGTTACACACTAAGTCCCCCTACATACAGTAAACCGGCACCTTGGACTAATAAAAATACCCGAAAAGGACAGCAACAAATCGAAGCTGCCCTGTCTTTTGCAGGATATACAGAAGATAAAGTCATGAAATGCCAGTAGGGGGTGGGGGCTATTAATTAAGCACACAATCCCAACATACTAAATTCTTCTCTTACTAGGAACGAGGAATTATCCTTACAAAACTAAAATAAACTGGCCTCTAAGAAATTAGCTTATATCCTCTCTAGTATTTCAGAACCCCCCTCCTACAGAGACATTTATTATATTTGAAGACAGCTTGTGATGAATATAAAACCTGCTGACATAGCATACATAAGACTGAGAAAAAGATGTATATATTTTATTTTACATTAACTTTAAACAGATGGAGGAAGGATCTAAAAAACTCCGTTAGCCATGATGCAAAAATAACAGTTTTAATATTTTACATAAGAATTGCTTTTATGCCATTTAATGGCAAGGAGACTTGAAAAGGCTAAGAAATGTTAATATAAACATTACCATATTTTCAACTTCGGCGCTTTGTCTAACGCACCACTGGAACATCCCCATGAGCGTGAGGGCGTAGGACAATGCCAAGCCAACTTGCCCAGCATCCAGCGCTAACAGAGGAGGCAGAACAGAATAAAGTTAGTCCCAATCCTAACCCCGAGTCTGGCTCCCTCTTCCAATTTAGCAAGAAAACCCCTTTAGAAGGCTAACATAATGTATATTTACACATGATAATACTGTACTTTAGAGTATCTGTTGATGGAGGCCCTGGTTCAATGGGAAAAAAAAACCCACTAGGGTTTCAGAAAGACCTATATTTATTCATTATAAACATATTAATCCCATTTGAAAAGTAGTATCATGTAGGTGAAGCTCCTGGTTCCACAAAAAACCAATGTGCTTAGCTGTTAATCCATGGGAAGGCTGAAGGGAGGAGTTTATCTAGAGAAGCTTCCAAAGAAAAGATTTGCCCCAAACCAGTCACAGGCCCTCCTGTGGAGCACAGTTCTACAATACACTTTGGAGTCACCAGGAGTTCATGTGACAGCAATAGGTCTTCTGCCTGTGAAGAATAGGCTCCTATTCACAGACATTTGTGATAGGGTTCCAAGAGTTGTTATGTAAGACTGTAACCCTAAATCAGTAAGCACTAAAAAATAAAAGGATAGGTTCTAGTAGCAATAGCTAATAGTCTTGAATTAAAACACTAATTCACTGTTTTTGCTTGCTGAATGTGATCAAGGACTGAGCCTTCAGTATGGATTGATTACAACTCAACAATTGATTACCACTAAATAGAAATTGAGTGCAATTTATTAGAGCCGTCATTATTTCAAAATCCTCAAAACTGAACCAATAAGCAACATCATGATGAATGGAAAGAAGATTGGAGTAGTCCGGTATTTCATTTGTTTGGATCCACAATCGATGCTGCTGGAAGCAACAGTCGAGAGAGCCAATGATGCATTGCATTGAGTAAATCTGCAGCACAAGATTTCTTTAAAGTGTTAAAAAGCAAGATTACATGGAGGAGGAAGGTGAATCTGACCCAAATCATGACCTTTTTCATTTGCATCACATGCATGTCAAAGTTGGGCACTGATTAAGGAAGACCAAAGATGAATTGATGCATTTGAATTACAGTGCTGGTGAAGATTATTGAAAATATCATGGAGTACCAAAAGAACAAACACACTTGTCTTGAAAGAAGTACAGCCAAAATGTTCCTTAGAGACATAGATGGCAAGACTTTGCCTCACATACTTTAGAACAGTTGTCGGGAGAGAACAGCCCCTGAAGAAGGGTGTCATGTCAGTGGGCCTCCACTCAAGTCTTCCCTCAAGGCAAGAACACTTTGTTCTAGTAAATTGGCATTGCATGATGCTCACCTTCCCAACGCAATTGCTGAAGACAAATGTGTACATAAGCAAATTTGGTGAAGAAAGCTGATGGTGCCTGGCTATCAAAAGACATAGTGTCTGGGGGTCTTCCTGGCTTGAAAGTAAATAAGCGATCATCTAGCTCAGAAGCAACAAAGCCCATAAAGAAGTGCACCAGCCTGTGTGACCACGAGAGGTTGATAGGATCAGGTATCTGAGAACAAAAAAATCATATAACTGTGCCCACCTTCCCGATATGCTTGCTGAAGACAAATGTGTGCATCGGCAAATGTGGTGAAGAAAACTGATGGTGCCCAGCTATCAAAAGATATTGCATTGGGAGTCTTACAGACTTGAAATTAAACAAATGACCATCTAGCTCAGAAGTGATAAAGTCAACATAGAAGAAGCACACCAGCCTTTGTGATCACGAGGTGTCAAAGGGATCAGGTGTCAGGCATCAAAGAACTAAAAATTTTATCATTATAAATGAGGGAGAACACAGATTGGGGACCCAAAGTCCATCTGAAGGTAAAGGAACTCCTCTTAGAGAAGGACCGCAGGGAGGAGATGAGCCATTCTGGGTGCAGTGTAGCAAAGATGCAACGTACAACTGTCCTCTAGTTCTTCAATGCCCCCTTCTCCCCCTACTATCATGATTCCAATTAGACCTTACAAATTCGGCTAAACCAGAGGAAGTACACTGGTACAGATAGCAACCGGAGTCCAGAACAGATGATCCCTTCAGGAGCAGTGGTGAGACTGGAGATACCGGGAGGGTGGAGGGAAGGTAGAGTAGGAAGGGGAAGCCAATGATAATGATCTACATATAACCTCCTCCCTGGGGTATGGATAAGAGGGGAGTGGGTGCAGGGAGACATCAGGCAGTGAAAGATCGGACAAAATAATAACAATTTATAAATTATCAAAGGCTCATGATGGGGGGAAGTGGAGAAGGAAGGGAAAGAATGAGCAGCTAATACCAAGGGCTTACATAGAAAGCAAATGTTTTCACAGTAATGATGGCAACAAATGTGCTTTGCATACAATGGATGGATGTATGCACTGTGATAAGAGCTGTATGAGCCCTCAATAAAATTATTAATAAAAAAAGGGGAGCAACAGGCTCGGTAATGTGGAGGTCCAGGGACAAAGAGCTAAATGAGCTAGAGTGACCCACTGGCTACAGCAATGGCCTTAAATGTAACAACACTGTGAGGATGGTGCGCCAGGCAGTGTTTTGCTTTATTTGTACGAAGGGTCACGTTGCACTGGAACCGAGTCTATGGCACCTCAACAGCAGCAGCAGCACCCATTCTCACTGCTGTGTTGTTCAGTAACGTGCTTCAGCGCGTCACTGGGGAACAGTAAGGGATGGCGAATTTATGCCATGCACACCACCATTTGACCCTCTGGTTGTGATGGAGGCACACTTTCCTGCTGAGAAACATTCTCAATGTAGTGCTCCTGACATTTACACAATTATCTGAGGGGAGCCCTAACGGCAACAGCCTCCCTGGACACCAGGCTTAATAATAAGCTTGTCTCTCCCCTCATAACCAACAGGTACCGACAGGAATATTCCAAACATCAGCTTACTTTGTGTAGGGTGGCATCCATCTATTCAAAGATGGATAAAGAGTACATAGCAAGACTAAGATCGCGTCTCCAAGTGGGCCCACTACAAAACTGACATCCTGTGAGCACATTAATGCAGTTTATTAGAACCATCATTAGAACCAAGCAGGCTATAACATTAGACAAGGTGGCAAGACTCTAACTTAATAACTGTAAAACACAGTGATGAATTGTGGCCATTCCATAAATAGTGACTGACATCTGCACTTACTTCTTGCCAGAAGCAGAGATCCAAAGGCAATGACGATGACAAAGATGGCACAGATGGCGTCCAGGCGCACGGCGAACCAGCGGGATGTTGTCAGAAACAAGAACCAAGCCTCTAGATTCAGGATACATAATACGCATAGTAAATGAGCAGAATAACCGCATTAACTGTAACGAACTGGGAGAGTGCTGCACTCAGTTGGGTTGCAGACCATTTTGACATAGTAGGGCAACAGTATACCAGCTGGGCAGGTTGATACCCCAGGGAACCTCAAGACTCAGAAAGCAAAGTGATGCAAGGCCATCCCTGACACACACGGTAAGAAACGGCCCGCGGGAGGCATGCACTGAAAGTCTATGCAGGCGTTATAACCAGATACAGTAGAATACAAAATATAGGGAAATGGCCTCCTGTTTGCATTTCTTGCAGGTCTGGGTCTCAGGGCAAAGCTTAAAGTCTCACAGGACAGCATTTACTGTCCCGTTATCGTTGACAAAGCTTCTCATGTGTCTGGAACCTTCTACTCTCTCCCACCTTTCATACTTACCCTGGGTGGGGGGGGGAGTGTCTAAGCAAAGTGGATTTTCTCTGGAAGCACATATATAAAGAGCCATTTTGCTAAATGGATCTACATGTAGTGCTCAAAATGCCATCTTATACAATAATGATGAGAGGAACAAGTCAGGAGATTTCAAAGTTAGAGGCAACTCTGAAATTTTAAAAAGGGGTAATTTACTGATAACAAAGTACTCCATAGTCAAGTGGATGGCAAATCTGATAGCTCCAAACTGATTGATTTCAGACGCCTTTTACCAGTGCTGAATGCGCTAACATTAGCAAACTATGGCCTGGGGGTCAAGAATGACAGGCTACCAGCTCTTGCTGCTAATCAAGTTTTACTGAAACATGACCATTCACTGAAGCATTCTCTGTGCCTGTCTTTACACTGCATTCATTCCAGAGACAGTAACTCCACCCACTGTCCACCTTGCTGCACGCCAGCAGTTCAAAACCACTGGCTGCTCAGCAGGACAAAGACAAGCATTCTCCTCTGGAAAACTCGCAGGTCTGCCCTCAACTACGGGCTCACTATCAGCCCCATGGATACCATGACAGACAGTTTAGTTTGGGGTTGGGCTCTTCCACACAAAAACGTTTTCTGACTGCTGCCAAAAGCCACAACACACAAAAATAGGAGAACTATCTAAACTCCTCAGGGGAAAGAGAGTGGCAGTTTGAAAGAGTACCGCAGATGATTCCAAGAGTCAAACGTGAGGGTGAGAGGGAGGCGGAGAAAAGGCAGGTGTGTAAAGTGGTGGATGTGGGGCCGTGGGAGAGGGGCACGCCAACATGGCCACCTGAGGAGAGAGGTCAAGCTTTAGAGGCAGCCTGTGGTTTACCCCGTGCAACCACTTCAGGAGACTTACAGACCTGAATGCAGATCCTGGTGTGCATCAAAGAGTTCCTGAAATCTCTCTTCGGCTTTGTATGCCCGGATGGTCCACAGTCCCTGAAGGGAAGACGATAAGTGGGAAAACACCGGGCTTCGTGCTAGGGAACAAACAGAGAGAAAGCTCAGGGATGCCTCCCAAACTCTGTGGTCGCTCCTCGACCAAGTAACACACTGCCTGATGCAGGAGCAGGCCTGGGGCTCTGAGCCAACGGGCACGGACACCGCTCCAAGAAGAAAGGAGAAGAGACAAGGGCTCTTCCAGACCAACATTTCTCGTCCCCCTCAACCTCCTGCTCACACCACCTTTCACTGCAATCACCCAGAAATGGTTAAAACCATCTGTGAGCAAATTTTAGTCTTTTAAATTCTTTCTTTGCCAATTCAAATTGCTGGTCCTATTCCAGTATGAATCTTCTTGCTATTTTTCTATTATGTCCCTCTAGGCAAAAAACCTTGCTTCACTCTATTTTTGAGTCAGTATCATTTAAAAAACAAACAAACATTTCTTTGTTGGAATCCTCACTACACAAATTACAATTAGCCCTTTCTGTGAATCTACCACTTGTCCTGTGCCCCTGCTTATTGCACTGAGGGTGGCGGGAAGGGGGGGGGGGCGCGTGTGTGCTGTGACGCTGGGAGCTGTGCCACTGGAATCTCAAATACTAGCAGAGTCAACCACAGTGGACAGGTCTCAGTTGAGCTTTCTGGTCAAGAAGACGGACTAGGAAGAGAGATCTGGCAATCTCGGCTTTAAAGTTAGCCATGGGCCACATACAAAAAATATTGTCTAATCTAGAGCTGGGAGATGAGACCTTAGGTTGGAAGTCACACTAAATACAGAGTAACCACATCAATGGGCGTGAATATCAACAATCATGAGATGGCTTGAAACCACACCATGGTGTGTTCTGTTGGGCCTGGATTTACCGCGAGTTGGAGAGGACACTATACCAATCAATACCAACAAGGACAAATTAAGTACCTGTTCCCATCACATACTACTACTTTCTCATTTGCTCCTGCATATCCTTCTGAGCAGAAGCCCTGATGATGGGGCTGATATGCACTGGGCTGCCAGCTTCATGGGTGGCAGTTCAAAACTATCCACACAGAGGAAGAATGGGCTTTTTACTTGTAATAAAATTACAGTCTCAGAAACCCACAGAGGGTCACTAAAATTTAAAAACTGATGATCTAAAATGTAAAAACCCACCTAATTCATTTAAAAAGAAAAGGTTAGTTGTGGTCGACCATGCAAATATATACAATGGAATGTCTTTCACTAACTGGAATCATCTATTCCTCTGACACCTCTAGGTGTCAGAAGTCACACCTGTGCAGGTCTTCTGTATTTCAGTTCCCCCACCCCACCCACCCTGGCCCTGAAACACTCCCACAAAACTAGACGATGAAGTGTGGAACAAGCCAATTCTACTGATGACTGGAGGTTTTTTCTTTCTCTTTTATAAAGCTGTCACCCATGGTCACTTCTGTAAATACTTCTGATCAATACTTCCTATGAAGTTTGGGTTAACAGCACCATATATTTGTAACAAGCCCAAAGTCCTTTGTCCTGAGTAACCCACTTACTTACTAGATATTTAGAACCATGGAACTCACTACTTCTCTTCTGGGCCTGGTTTTCTTCCATCAAGTTGGGAAGGTGCCCTCTTCATTAGCAGTGACTTCCCATAGCGGACGTTTCCTGATGCAGATGTCTTCTTCCTTTTCTGCTATCACCCTAAGTAGTGGTTCTCAACCCTCCTCACGCCACAATCTTTTCATACAGTTCCTCACATTGTGGTGACCCCCCCCCAACCATAAAATTATTTTTGTTGCTACTTCCTAGCTGTAATTTTGCTACTGTTATGAATCGGGCAACCCCTGTGAAAGGGCCGTTCCACCTCCAAAGGGGTGGGGACCCACAGGTGGCAAACCACTGTTCTTGAGCCATTGTTTCACAATTTTACTCTCTTATGATCTTCCTTCTTATTAAGAATAGAGTGTTAGCACATGCATTCATAATGAGATGGGCTCTGAAGGACTTCATCTTCCGATTATCTGTACCATAGAGTGATCAATCATAACATGTTTTGTCCATTTTTTCAAAATGAAAATGCTGAATATAGTATTGGACTAAATGCATTACAAGCTGAATCTTCTCTTCCAGTGACCTCCCAAAGGCTTTATTTTCTAGGTCGGTTTATATGAATGGCTTTATAAAACAAAGCAAAAACCCATATAGTATATAGCATTATGCCCAACTACATCAAAGGCTAAAAGTAACAATGCAGTATCTTTTTGAAACCTTTAACAAAGGTAACTTAATATTTTCCTTCAGTGAAAATAATATCCTCTAGTAAAAAACACTATTTCTGACACCTTTCTCCCCCTCCTCCCCACCTTCTTTAACCGCAAAGTCAGCAGTTCATACCACCAGCCACCCCAGAGGAAGGAAAATGAGGCTATCTGTTATAGTGGACTCCACAGCAGTGAGTGGGTTCTTTTTCATAAGACTTTCCTTTCATTCTCATTACAGTTGAGGGAAAC